>JAFLJL010015044.1:32977-47034 GCA_018398815.1 Conus ventricosus | reverse complement strand
CAGAAAGATGGGGGTGACCCAGAATGAGGCCCCCCGGTCAAAACGACACTCCCCTGCCCTCTGTCCAGTCGAGAGGACAGGGGCACAGGTGCGGAAAAAGAAGAAGTGATTCCCTCTCCTACAGGCCGACTGTAGGAACTGAAGATACCGACTGTACCCTCGATGATACGGTGAAGAACCAAGACCGGAGCAGGCGCTCCCAGAGACATCTTCCGCTCGAGTGAAGAGCTAACCTTCCTCACAATGGGGGCCCAAACATGCCATGCTGCGTCACTGAGTGAGCATACTCAAACAAAAAGAAACGAAGCACGTGCGACAGGTAAAAAAGACAGGCGAGAGGCCGATAGACAGCAAGTTCGAGAGAAAGAAACCAGCCACCCGTGAACCAAACAGGATAAATAGCACGGCAGTGGAAAAAGAAGAGAGGGGAGAGAAAACAAACCGAAGTTGAGCTGAACTACACCAAGGTGCAACCGCACCACAAGCCACATAAGGGACGGATAAAACGACAACAGCAACGACAATAAACAAATGAATAATTCCGCCACCCTAGATGGGTCAAACGTCGTAGGCCTCGTGACAAACTCGTGACACCCATAAATTGGGGGGAGGTGGGGGAGGGGGGGAGTGGAGAGAGGAAAGAAGGGGGGGGAGGGTGCCTAACTGCCAACAGAATTCCATGCATCGTGCAACTGTTTTTCACTAGTCATATAATTATGATTGAGGGAAATGGATCAGCTAATTTAACTGAAATGTTTGCCAGAACGTTTCCCACCGTTCGTTTGTTGAGAGGTTGTGTGACCAGACGGCTACGTGTGAAATACATACTGTACGGTCTGAGATTATACCTAAACAGCGACGTGCTGGACGGGTAGGCCTACGGGGGCTACAGAACAGGTAGGGGGGGCAACAGGACGGTAACTGGGCTACAGGCTACAGGACGGGTTTACTGGGGCTACAGGACAGGTACTGGGGCAACAGGACAGGTACTGAGACAACAGGACGGGTACTGGGGATACAGGACAGGTACTGGGGTTTTACAGGCTACGGGACAGGTACGGGGGCTACAGGACAGGTACTGAGACTACGGGACAGGTACAGACTACAGACAGGTACGGGATACAGGACAGGTACTGGGGCTACAGGCTACAGGACAGGTACGGGGCTACAGGACAGGTACGGGCTACAGGACAGGTACTGGGAGGTAATGGGCTACAGGACAGGTACTGGGTTACAGGACAGGTACTGGGGCAACAGGCTACAGGACAGGTACTGGCTACGGACAGGAAACTGGGGCTACGGGACAGGTACAAGGATAGGTACGGGGCTACAGGACAGGTACTGGCACAGGACGGGTACCGAGCTACGGACAGGTACAGGGGCTACAGGACAGTACCGGGGCTGGCTACAGGACAGGTACTGGGGCTACAGGACAGGTACTGGGCTGGCTACAGGCAGGTACTGAGGCTATAGGACAGGACTGCGGCAACAGGACAGGTACTGAGGCAGTCAGTTGTAGGCCAATAGAAGACAATCCTCGTTACAAGACATCACTGCAAATATAGGCAGATCTAGTTATTTTCCTCACACACGTACCCAGGAATCCCCTCTCTCTCTCTCTCTCCTCTTCTCTCTCTCTCTGTCTGTTTTGTTGGTTTGTTCCCTGACCAGAAGTCCAAGTCCACCACTGTGGGTTTTTGTGTGTGTGAATACTTTTAAATCCACCATAAGGCAGCCCTATTCGACGTCGGGGATGATGGGGTCCCAAAACGTGTGCATGCATTCTCTGTTTGTCTTGGTCATCCCTCTGCCAGCCACTGGGCCCGCTCTCTTGTGAAAGATGGCCCGGGGTCTCACGTGCAGAACAGACTGTGTTGTGGGTATGTGGTCATGTCCAGAACATCGATGAAAGCCCCCAGGGAAGGACTGGGAGAGGGAAAGGAGTCTTACAGAGGATGACTCCGAGAGAAGGTCTCTTTCAGCCTGGCTGTCTGGAACGGGATTCGAACCTTGGAAACCCCAGAACGAAAAGGTTCAACGTCTTACCTACCAGTGAACCAGGGCTGTATGTCAGCATGTGGTCATGAGGTTTTTTCTTCCCCCCTCTGAAACGGTTTATGGGTGTTTCAGTAAACTCCCCCTCCTCTCTCTCTCTCTCTCCTCCCTCTCTCTCTCTCTCTCTCCTCTCTCTCCGATAAACCTACTTGTACATGTGTGTGCGTGTGTGTGTGTGTGTGTGTGGGGTGTGCGTGCGCGCGCGCGTGTTTTGTGTTTGCATGCGCGCGCACGCGTACGTGAGCGCATGGGGGGGGGAGGGGGAGGTAGGGTCAGGGAGGTGAATGTGGGAGATAAACTGTGTGTCAGAGAGAGACAACGTGCCTGTCGCTATGGAAACCTGCCACATCCTCTGTCCTTGTCTGACTTGAAGAAGATCAATCGTTTTATCTCCAGCACCACTCGATGCTGTTGGCTTTGTCTTGTTTTGTTTTGTCTGTTTTTGTCTTCTTTTATTTCGTTTTGTTTTTGTCTTGTTTTGTCCCTTTTCTTTTTTCACCAAACGGTTTCTGGCGGGCTCACGCTCCCGCTGCATTCACAGGGAAAAACCCAACAACAACAGTGGGCCCTTGAAACCTTCCCAGCATTCACTAGTTCTCCCTCCCCCCTCCCTTCCAGCTTTAAGACAACAAAGCCACCGAAATGACTCATCAGTCAAGCCACCACAGCGGGAAACGGACATCAAGCTCAGCAGCCATTGTCCACCGGCCCGACCAGGGGAAAACACGTCACAACGAAATTTTCAGCCACCATCACCCTCGCCCCCCCATCGGCTACACGCCACAATTAGATGGACCAGAAACACTCTCTCATCTATGTAAGCGTTTTGACGCCGCCAAAAGATGGAGCCAGCATTTAAATCTAGTTGCAAAGCGAGACGACTGCAGGCGGGAAAACAAACAAAACTTAAATAAATGTTAGCGAACCGCCCAGAGAACGTGGACAAACGAGTCACAAGACAAAACACAACGCGTTTCGACCTCTTAGGTCTTCGTCAGGTGATATATAAACGAATAAAACAACGAAAATTCACTTAGGCCTTCTTCCTTGCGCTGAACCCTAAGCGATCTGAAGCGATCAAAGCTAAGTGAATTTTCGTTGTTTTATTCGTTTATATATCACCTGACGAAGACCTAAGAGGTCGAAACGCGTTGTGTTTTGTCTTGTGACTCGTTTGTCCACGTTCTCTGGGCGGTTCGCTAACATTTATTTAAGAACAGCTTTAAAAAATGTAAACCGATATTTATCAAAATTGTGTCCCTTGTCTTGGGGATATTCACCAATGAAATCGCAACCAATCTTCAAATAGACCCTTGCCGTTAGTTCACACACATGTCAGGCCTTTGCACTCGCCTGTGACCCTATCTTTGCGCCAGCCTCAAGCGTTCAAATAGTCCCATTCCATTTGATTTCAATCTATCTGCTTGGACCACCTGCTTGTACCTTGATGGCCATATGAAAGAAAATGAGGAGAATCAACTTTTAGACACAATAAAACGTCTTAAGACAAATTTCAAAAGGAGGGTATTAGTTCCGCCAGACAATACAGACACACAGATTAAAGGACAAAGCACAATGCATTTCGACCTCTTGGGTCTTCTTCAGGCAAACCCAAACAACACTCAGGGCAATGAAAACGAAGAACGAGCAACCACTTGTCTTCTCATATTCGGCGCAAAGTGGGTGTTTGTCGAAACAATCTAATTGCGCCAGTCTATAAATAGTCTAATCGCGTCAGTCTATAAATAGTCTAATCGCGTCAGTCTATAAATAGTCTAATTTGCGCCATCTATAAATAGTCTAATTGCGCCAGTCTATAAATAGTCTAATTGCGCCAGTCTATAAATAGTCTAATTGCGCCAGTCTATAAATAGTCTAATTGCGCCAGTCTATAAATAGTCGGCTCCTTGAAGCAAGGCTTTGGCGCATTACTCTTGGTGTGCAGCCATCCTCCACCCCTTTCCCTCCCTCTGAGAAAGTGAGAGTTATGTCCCTTCAAATCATGCATCGCTGCTCGCGCTTGTTCTGTCAAATGTCGGGATTAACGTCAGTTGGTGTCGAATTATCTTCTCTTTGGATGTCGATGTCCACCATGATATTTGGCTGAGAAAGGGGGTGGGAACGATGGGGTTCGATGTCCCACCATGAAAATTTGGCTGAGAAAGGGCTGGAACGATGGGTGTCGATGTCCACCATATTTGGCTGAGAAAGGGGCTGGGAACGATGGGGTTTGATGTCCACCATATTTGGCTGAGAAAGGGCTGGAACGATGGGATATGGGAGAGCAGGAGATATAGGAGAAAATACTTTTTTTTATTATTTCCTGTCCCCATCTTCTGTGCCGCTCATTTCGACTTTCCCGTCCACAGCCACAGCCCCGCACCGGCAATCCACAGGGAGCAGTCAATGTCAAGTCGTCAAGAGGCAACCCACCGGAGGAGACACTGCACTGCTGCCGAGTCACTTCGGAGGTGTTCCGTGGCAACTGTTCTGATCCAACATACGCAGGACACCACCTACTAAGCCCCCTACTGACGACAATAATTGTTGAGTCGCGGAACCTCCGGAGGGCGCCACCACGTCCGTCCTACGACAGCCCCCGTGAAGGTGCCATACCGGTGACCCCTTTGAATCAAACCAAGGCCACAGACGTGAAGAACACATCGCAACTGAGGCCACCATGACAGCAGGCATGAAGGGCTACAAAATTTGAGACTTTTTTTTACGTGCTGATCGATGAGAATGAGGATGATGACGATGACGCTGTCGATTCCATTCCAGTCTCAGACTACATGACAGGCTGTACTCTACGCTAACTTTCATAAAATATCCCGGCGTCAACCAGGCCTGACAGATACCAGGCACCTGCAGTGTTGGTCAGGGAAATTTAAGTAACACCTCTGAGACGCATCCACTTAGTGGATGAAACTCGACGTGTGGTCCCAGTCTTCCCAATTGAGCCCGTAGCACACTCAACTCCGGGTATGAGCCAGTCAGGCGCCTGGTGGAGAAAATACTTGGCAACATCTCGACTTCAGGCAGGTGACAACACACAACTGATGGAAGTATACGTTTGGTTCCGTATATTTGCTGTGGTCTTATTACACATACTAACGCTTTTCCAACAACATTTTCATCGATTGAACGTATGTGTCCAACATTTGTGTAGCTCCTGAAGTAAAATTGCAGCCAACTCTACGTCTGCCTTGTGACTTAGAGATGTTGGCTTTCTTTGACTGGTAAACTTTGAACCCCATAACCTTTTGTCTGTGTGTCTCTTCTCCGTGCAGAATGTGGAATTTTCACACAACTCCAAAGCACTGAATGTCCGTCAGTTGGTTTTTATGCTATTTTTAAACATGAAGATTACTAACCATGCAGCATGTGGAATTTCACACAACTCCCAAGCACTGAATGTCCGTGCAGTTGGTTTTTGATGCTATTTTTAAACATGAAGATCACTGAAACTAAAGCAAACTGCAGCGTCGCTGAAACTGTGTTAAAAATGCAAATATATCGCTGTGTAAGATACAAATAGATCAGTGAATATTAGTTAAAATATGCAAATATATCGTTGCCTAAAATACAAATAGGTCAGTGAATATTTAGTTAAAATATGCAAATTATATCGTTGCCTAAATACAAATAGTCAGTGAATATTAGTTAAAATATGCAAATGATATCGTTGCCTAAAATACAAATAGGTCAGTGAATATTAGTTAAATATGCAAATGATATCGTTGCCTAAGATACAAATAGGTCAGTGAATATTTAGTTAAATATGCAAAGATATCATTGCTAAAATACAAATAGGTCATGAAAATTAGTTAAAAATGCAAATGATATCGTTGCTATTTAGTTAAAATATGCAAATGATATCGTTGCCTAAAATACAAATAGGTCAGTAAATATTTAGTTAAAATATGCAAATGATATCGTTGCCTAAAATACAAATAGGTCAGTGAATATTTAGTTAAAATATGCAAATGATATCGATGCCTAAATACAAATAGGTCAGTGAATATTAGTTTAAAATAATGCAAATGATATCGTTGCCTAAAATACAAACAGGTTAGTGAATATTTAGTTAAAATATGCAAATGATATCGTTGCCTAAAATACAAATAGGTCAGTGAATATTAGTTAAAATATGCAAATGATATCGTTGCCTAAAATACAAACAGGGCAGTTAATATTTAGTTAAAAAAATGCAAATGATATCGTTGCCTAAAATACAAACAGGTCAGGAATATTTAGTTTTAAAATAGCAAATGATAATCGTTGCCTAAAATACAAACAGGTCAGTGAATATTTAGTTAAAATATGCAAATGATATCGTTGCCTAAAATACAAACAGGTCAGTGAATATTTAGTTAAAATATGCAAATGATATCGTTGCCTAAAATACAAATAGGTCAGTGAATATTTAGTTAAAATATGCAAAATGATATCGTTGCCCAAAATACAAATAGGTCAGTGATATTTAGTTAAAATGCAAATGATTACGTTGCCTAAAATACAAATATGTCAGTGAACATTAGTTAAAATATGCAAATGAATCGTTGCCTAAAATACAAATAGGTCAGTGAATATTTAGTTAAATATGCAAATGATATCGTTGCCTAAAATACAAATAGGTCAGTGAATATTTAGTTAAAATATGCAAATGATATCGTTGCCTAAAATACAAAAGGTCAGTGAATATTTAGTTAAAATATGCAAATGATATCGTTTGCCTAAAATACAAATAGGTCAGTGAATATTAGTTAAAATATGCAAATGATATCGTTGCCTAAAATACAAATAGGTCAGTGAATATTTAGTTCAAATATGCAATGCGAAATCGTGCCTAATAATACAAATAGTCAGTGAATTATATAGTTAAAATATCAAATGATATCGTTGCCTAAACATACAAATTAGGTCAGTGAATACTTAGTTTTAAAATATGCATATGATATCGTGCTAAAATACAAATATCAGTGAATATATAGTTAAAATATCAAATATAATCGTTTTCCTAAAATACAAACAGTCAGTGAATATTTTAGTTAAAATTTATCAGCATAAATCGTTGCTATAAAACAAACAGGTCATGAATATTAAAGTTTAAATAGCAAATATATCAGTCCTAAATATACAAATAGTCATGAATATTTATTAAAATAGCAAATGATATCGTTGCCTAAAATACAAATAGAGCATGAATATTTAGTCAATGTATTGACTGCAGGCGAAACTGACACAGTGTTAAAAGAAGTCATTATAATCAGTCATTATAATCAGTCATTATAATCAGACATTATAATCATCATTATAATCAGAGTGATTATAATCAGTCATTATAATCAGTCATTATAATCAGTCATTATAATCAGTCATTATAATCAGTCATTATAATCAGAGTCCATTATAACAGTCATGATAATCAGTCATATAAATCAGTCATTATAATCAGATCATTATAATCAGTCATTATATCAGTCATTATAATCAGCCATTATAATCAGTCATTATATTAGAGTCATTATAATCAGTCATTATAATCAGAGTCATTATAAATCAGAGTCATTATAATCAGAGTCATTACAATCAGAGTCATTATAATCAGAGTCATTATAATCAGTCATTATAATCAAGTCATTATAATCAGTCATAATATATCAGAGTTTATTATAATCAGTCATTATAATCAGTCATTAAAACGAGCATTATAATCAGAGTCATTATAATCAGTCATTATAATCAGTCATATTATAATCAGTCATTATAATCAGAGTCATTATAATCAGTCATTATAATCAGAGTCATTATAATCAGTCATTATAATCAGAGTCATTATAATCAGTTCATTATAATCAGAGTCATTATAATCAAGTTATTAAACAGAGTCATTATAATCAGAGTCATTATAACAGAGTCATTATAATCAGTCATAAATCAAGTCATTATAATCAGTCATTATAATCAGAGTCATTATAATCAGTCATTATATCAGAGCATTATAATCAGAGTCATTATATCAGAGTCATTATATCAAGTCATATAATCAGTCTTATAATCAGAGTCATTATATCATCATTAAAACAGTCATTATAATCAGAGTCATTATATCAGTCATTAAAACAGAGTCAATATAATCAGAGTCATAATAATCAAGTCATATAAATCAAGTACATAAAATCAGAGTCATTATAATCAGAGTCATTATAATAAAGTAAATTAAAAATCATTCTTTAAAAACGAGTAAATTATAATAAAGGTAAATTATAAACAGAGTAAATTATAATCAGAGCATTATAATCAGTCATTAAAATCAAGTCCTTAAAATCAAGTCAAAAAAATCAGAGTCATTAAAAACCGAGCATTAAAAACATCTTTATAATCAAAAGTCTTTAAAAATAAAGGTCATTAAAAATCAGAGTCAAAAAAAACAAGTCATTAAAAATTGAGTAAATTAAAAATAGAGTCATTATAATCAAGAAAATTTAATAAAGGGTCAATATAATAAAGTCATTATAACAGCCCACCCAGAAAAAAGGACACAAAAAAACTCCAGACGTACGGGCAAAAAATTGAAAAAATTTTTTTAAAAAAAAGAAAAATTTTTAAAACCCAATACACCCATACAAACAAATTACGATTTAAAAAAATTAAAAGGGCAAGGGTGAAAAATTTAAACCCGGCCGGGAACCCCCAAAGTCCCTGTTGCACATAATTGGGGGGATAGAAGATCCCCCTTTTTTTTCAATTGCCCCGTCATTGACCCCGGGTGACTTCACAATAAGAGCCCCTAAAACCCAATGGATTTTTTATATCAGAAGAGAGAGAGGGGGGGGGGGGGGGAGGAGAGAGAGAGAGAAGAGGCAGAGCCAGAGAAAAAAAAAGAGAAGGAGACAGAGAGAAAGAAGAAAAAGAGAAGACGACAATGGCCGAGAAAAAAAACAATTTTGGCCCTTCCCGGGGAAAAATGTACTCTTTGAACACTAAATGCATCCCATTGTTTTTAAAAACAACAAGATTTTTTTTCTTTTTGTCCGTGGGAAATAGAGCCACCATGTTTTGGGGTCTACTAAACAAGGCCCACCTTTGGCATTTGGGGGACGTGCCAGCCCGGGGGTCTCTCTATTTCAATCAGGGCAACGGGCAAATGTGGTCAGGGTTAAATTCCACACGCCCTTTCGGGTTTTGATCGCCTCATGGACGTCCACCCCGGAAAGATTTTTTTCCCTGAAAATGGCCCCCTTGAACAGGAAATGATGATGAAAATAAAATGTCCACCCTCCAATTACCCTGTAGAAGGTTTTTGGACGGGGAATTTCCTAGTAAAAATAAAAAAAACTGGGGAAACCCAAAATTAAAGGGGCCCGGGCCTCTTTTTTTCAGCAGCTTTCCGTATTTTTTTTTCATGCCAACCCCGCGTGACGAAAAAATTTTTCAACTTATTTTTCCCAAAGCCTTTCCCCTGCGAAACGTCCCTGACCATGTTTTGCCAAATTGCAGTTCAGCAACACCGTTTTTTAGGGCCAGTAAAAAAGGTTGCCCAAAACCGAGACTTTTTCTGGAAATTTTGCCGAATTTAGCGAAGAAGCAGTTTTGGGCAGTGGGTTTTTTGGCATTTTGCCGAGCAAACCATGGCTATACTGAACACTTCTCAACAAAAATTTTGCACGGGAAGGGGTTTTTAAAAGGGGCGCGCACCAGGGGCTCTGTTTAAGCATCCCTCCAAGAACGAAACGACAACAGTGGATCGGGGAAACGGGCGCTGGGATGGCTGCAGGACGGCGTTCCGGCAGAAAAATTTTCCAAACGGCTAGGATTTAAACCACCCCTGTTTTTCCAGGGGCTCCCCAACGCCCCCAGACTACGGGAAGAAACGATGAGCAAAACCCGGGCTGGGGGGCCCAAAGATGTACAGATCGAAGAGACGATCGCTACCCCCAGGGCTTCTCTACCCCGAACCATCACCCGCAGGGCGTTGATAGGCAAAACCCCAGGGCCGCAAACCCAAAGCACCAAAGTCGCATGACGGTGGACCCCGCGTCCCGCCCTGAGGTGCGCCCGCACTCAAGGAGAAATGTCGTCCGTTGCCCCTTTACACCCAAATCATCGCCGGGGGAAAGGGTGGCGTTTTTTGCCAAAACCAACGACTTTTGGGAAAAGACAGCAGTGGGGGAGGGGACCTTTTCAACAGCCCCGTATACTTCCCGTCTTCCTTGAAAGCCCGCAAACCGCATGGGAAGTCCAGGTGAACTTTCAAACGACGCCCCGTGTCCAGGAACATGACAGTATGGAGGGGGTTTTAGTTTTTGGGTGGGATGGGGTTTCCCTCGCCCGGGACCCCCCTGTACCCCTATTAGAGGGAATCTTAACCCCCCGTAACGGGACAGGAAAAACGTGAGCCCCCTGATCCTCCCTTAAAAAAAAACTTTCAAGCCAAGGGTGCCGGGGCAAAAACCCAAAACGAAAACGCCCCCTCATCGGGGGCCCCCCCCCAGGGTGGTCCAAGATGTCTGCAGCGCAGCAATTGTGAGGATAAAATGGCCAGCCCGATCACCCCCACTTGGTGCCCATAGAACAAAACCCCCGGGTAACCTTGGGCGCCGGTTTAGGGGCAATCACCCCCCACCCGCTGATGTCGACCAGCTCTTTTCCCGGTTTTTCAGCAGGAGGGGATTTCAACTCTCAACAATGCCCCCCAAAACCCGTGAACTCAATGCGCCCCACGGATCGGGGAATGCCTTGCGCCCAGGGGGCACAAACCCCTAAAATGAACTTACCAAAAGAAAAAAACTTTCTTTCAAAATTTTTTAAAAGGGGGGGGGGGTAATTTTCCGGGCGTTTGCTGCGTGAAAAAAAAATTTCCCTTTTTTTGGAATTTTGTTTACATGAATCGAAAGTTTTCATGTCGTAATTTAAAGCATTTCAAGAGTGAAATTTGGGTTTTATTTTTGGGGTTTTTGAAGATGATTCTTCCTTTTGGCCCTTAACTTAGTTCCATTGGCCACCCCCCACGTACCCTGTAAATTGGGCCCCCTTTGGGCAGGGATTCATAGTAAAATATATAAAATATGTCCACCCCCCCACTTTTACCCGGTAGAAAAGGGCCCTTTGGGCAGGGAGTCATGGGAGATACATTTCCCCCCTCCACTGTACCCTGAATGGTCTTGGACAGGATCATGGGGGGATACATTCCCCCCCTCCGTGTGCCCTGTGAAGGTCTTTTTACATAAAACCATAGTATTTTTCATCCAAATCTTTACGTATTCCCCAGAATAGTCCCTTTAGCAGGAATGGCAAATTTTTTTCAAAATTCCCCCCCTCCCCCTGTAAACCCCGTAGAATGGTTTTTGGGCAGGGACCTATAAGACAACAATTTTTACAACAGTATAACCCCAAGGTGATTTTTTTCCTCTGGAAAATTTTTATGCCAGCATTCCTGCCTTCGGTTTTTTCTGGTTTTTCCTTTAAAAAAATTCCTTCCCCGGGTTTCAATACGTTTTTTCACGCCTTAAAAACATGGCCCACTTCAACCTAAACAACCAAAAAAAATAAAGTACCCAACAAATTTTTTAGATTTCAAAAAATTTATTTCACTATCTTTTCCCCTTTTTTGTACTATTATTAAAAAAAACCCTCAACACGTTCTAATTTAAAAACTATTTTTACAAAAATTAAAAACGTCATCATCATCGTTTTCTTTTTTACAAATTTTAAAAATCGCATCACAACGTTCTAAATTTTTAAAAATATTAAATTTTCAAATTATTAAAAACGTCATCATCATCGTTAAAAATTTAATACTAAATTTAAAACATTAATTTTCACCTTGCTCTTCCCTTTTCTTTTCTTTTTTCCCTTTTTTTATCGGGCCCTCAATTTTTAATTTCCAAACAAAAGATCCCTGATCATCCCTTTCAACATGTTTACATCACCATTACTATTTTTTTAATTTTTATTGTTGTTTTTAAAAAATTTTTGTTTTTTTAAACAAAATTTTTTTCATTATCCCTCATCATATCATTATTAGTGGGTTATTATTGTTTTTTAAACTCATTATCTTAAATTTTTGTGTTGTTGTTATTGTTTTATTGTTTCTAGTTTTTTTTTATTTTAAAATTTTTCCCCCCCCCTCCACCTCTCCCCTTTAAATTTTAATTTAAATTTCCTAGTTTCAGCTTTTTACTCAAGCCAGGTTTTTTCACCAAATCGAAGAATTAAACAGTTGTTCCCCCTTTTTTCCTGCCCTTTTTAAGCTTGCTTGTCCTGCCTGAAGAAGACCAAATAGGTCGAAAACGCCCTGTCTCTGTGTGCAGATTGTTTGTTCCTCAGTAAATTCTGTCTTTACTGCCATGTTTCATTTTCGCCAGCAGTGATTTCACTGTGATATCATGCTAAACAATGGGTTCATGTTCTCGCCAGAGCGAGATTTATTAACAGTTTACGTCGAAAAAATGCTAAGTTCGCTCAGTGACCCCAGTCCGGGCTTTGGGCACGAGCAACACGTTCTTTAGACTACTTCGTGCAGTTTTCAAAAACGTCCCATACGGTCATTAAAAAAGAAATATTTTGGGCTGTGGGGTGACGCGACATGACCCACAAGAAAAAGGGTTATTTTCTAACTTCAGTGATGCAAAATGACTCGAAGAGAATGAGAAACCGGATTCCTTTAAATTAAGGCGAATAGACACAAGAAAGTTTATAGGAATTATACGAAGTGTGTGTGGGGTGTGTGTGTGTGTGTGTGTGTGGTGTGTGTGTGTGTGTGTGTGTGTTGTGTGTGTGTGTGTTGTGTGGTGGAGAGAGAGAGAGAGAGAGAGAGACACAGACAGACAACAGACAGACAGACAGACAACAGACAGAGAGAAAATGCATTTTCTTCCATCTAAGCCTATTCCTGAATTGATGGCCTGAGACATTTTATCATTTTTTTCCTTTTCCTTATTCAAAACGAAATCACTGTTCAGTTTTGACTATTTAATTGTAAAGTTTTTCGTTTTTGTCTGGTTTCAAATAACGCAAGTAATAATCTTAAAACAGCAAAATGTACAAGAAAACTATCTTCCTCTTTGTTTATTTTTTGTTTTTTAACTACGAATTTTCCCAGCTTCATGACCAAATCAAAAAAAAAAAAAAACATGCAAGACACGAATCAAGTAAACATTAGATTAACAATTAGTGAAATTTCTTTTCAAAAGATCAATGAAAAAAATTCAATTCCCCTTGCTTCGCAGACAAATACCAAAAAAAAAGCACAAATCAAAACAATCAGTAAATTACCAAACAGTGAAAATGATAAATAATTGAATGAGAAAAAACATAAAACTCCTGCTTCACAGTCAAAAAACAAGCGAGCTGCAAAGCACAAATCAAACAACAGTTAAATTAAAAAAATTATGAAATGATTGAAAATTCTTTTTTTTCTCAAATAAACTCCCGCTTCACAGTCAAATATGGAAAACTGCAAGCAAAAAAAACAAAAGTCAGTAAACTAAACAATCAGCGAAATGAATAAAGAAAGCTATTAAAACATGATACGAAAGGAAATGTTATGATTCCACAACTCCCAGCATCTGACTGACAACGTCAAGGTCTAACTACCTGTGCACGACATCTTGTCCTCACACCGTCCTTCTGCTGCCAACTCTGGCATCATGTGAATGCATTTCAACCGCTTGCCCACTGTCACTCTGCAAAGGATATACCGTGCCGGCACGCCACTGGGACCTGACAATCGAATTTTATTTGTCACAGTGTCTTCAAAGCCACAGCCGTTTGTGTGTAGTGTTGGGGTGTGTGTGTGTGTGTGTGTGTGTGATGTGATGTTGTGTGTGTGGTGTTGTGTGTGTTTGTGGGTGTGTGTGTGTTGTGTGTGCGCCGTGTGGGGGGGGGGGGGGGGTGCCAAGAGAGAAGAGAGGACTGTGTTGGGACAAGAGGGGGAAGGGTTGGGGTGGGGTAAGATAAAAGATTTTTATTTTAAACCTTATTAAAAAAGGATCGGG
>JAFLJL010015044.1:15000-31977 GCA_018398815.1 Conus ventricosus | reverse complement strand
GACTATTTGTATTTAGCAACATATCATTTGCTATTTTACTAAATATCACTGACCTATTTGTATTTTAGGCACGATTCATTGCATATTTTAACAATTTCTGACTATTTGTATTTTAGCACGATTCTTGTATTTTAACTAATATTCATGACCTATTGTATTTTAGGCAACGATATCATTTGCATATTTTAACTAAATTTCACTGACCTATTGTATTTAGCAACGATATCTTTGCTAGTTTAACTAATTCCTATTTGTATTTTGGCAACGATTATTTTGCATATTTTACTAAATATTCACTGACCTATTGTATTTAGGCAACGATATCATTTGCATATTTTAACTAAATATTCACTGACCTGTTTGTATTTAGGCAACGATATCATTTGCATATTTTAACTAATATTCACTGACCTGTTTGTATTTTAGGCAACGATATCATTTGCATATTTTAACTAAATATTCACTGACCTGTTTGTATTTTAGGCAACGATATCATTTGCATATTTTAACAAATATAATGACCTGTTTGTATTTTAAGGCAACGATATCATTGATATTTTAACTAAATATTCACTGACCTATTTGTATTTTAGGCAACGATATCATTTGCATATTTTAACTAAATATTCACTAACCTGTTTGTATTTTAGCAACGATATCATTTGCATATTTTAACTAAATATTCACTGACCTATTTGTATTTAGGCAACGAATCATTTGCATATTTTAACTAAATATTCACTGACCTATTTGTATTTTAGGCAACGATATCATTTGCATATTTTAAACTAAATATTTACTGACCTATTTGTATTTTAGGCAACGATATCATTTGCATATTTTAACTAAATAGGCAACGATATCATTTGCATATTTTAACTAAATATTCACTGACCTATTTGTATTTTAGGCAATGATATCTTTTGCATATTTTAACTAAATATTCACTGACCTATTTGTATCTTAGGCAACGATATCATTTGCATATTTTAACTAATATTCACTGACCTATTTGTATTTTAGGCAACGATATCATTTGCATATTTTAACTAAATATTCACTGACCTATTTGTATTTTAGGCAACGATATAATTTGCATATTTTAACTAAATATTCACTGACCTATTTGTATTTTAGGCAACGATATAATTTGCATATTTTAACTAAATATTCACTGATCTATTTGTATCTTACACAGCGATATCATTTGCATATTTTAACACAGTTTCAGCGACGCTGCAGTTTGCTTTAGTCTTCAGTGATCTTCATGTTTAAAAATAGCATCAAAAAACCAACTGCACGGACATTCAGTGCTTGGGAGTTGTGTGAAAATTCCACATGCTGCATGGTTAGTAATCTTCATGTTTAAAAATAGCATAAAAAACCAACTGCACGGACATTCAGTGCTTTGGAGTTGTGTGAAAATTCCACATTCTGCACGGAGAAGAGACACACAGACAAAAGGTTATGGGGTTCAAAGTTTACCAGTCAAAGAAAAGCCAACATCTCTAAGTCACAAGGCCAGACGTAGAGTTTGGCTGACAATTTTACTTCAGGGAGCTACACAAATGTTGGACACATACGTTCAATCGATGAAAATGTTGTTGGAAAAGCGTTAGATATGTGTAAATAAGACCACAGCCAAATATACGGAACCAAACGTATACTTCCATCAGTTCGTGTGTTGTCACCTGCCTGAAGTCGAGATGTTGCCAAGTATTTTCTCCCACCAGGCGCCCTGACTGGCTCATACCCGGAGTTGAGTGTGCTACGGGCTCAATTGGGAAGACTGGGACCACACCGTCGAGTTTCATCCACTAAGTGGATGCGTCTCAGAGAGTGTTACTTAAATTTCCTGACCAACACTGCAGGTGCCTGGTATCTGTCAGGCCTGGTTGACGCCGGGATATTTTATGAAAGTTAGCGTAGAGTACAGCCCTGTCATGTAGTCTGAGACTGGAATGGAAATCGACAGCGTCATCGTCATCATCCTCATTCTCATCGATCAGCACGTAAAAAAAAGTCTCAAATTTTGTAGCCCTTCATGCCCTGCTGTCATGGTGGCCTCAGTTGCGATGTGTTCTTCACGTCTGTGGCCTTGGTTTGATTCAAAGGGGTACCAGGTATGGCACCTTCACGGGGGCTGTCGTAGGACGGACGTGGTGGCGCCCTCGGAGGTTCCGCGACTCAACAATTATTGTCGTCAGTAGGGGGCTTAGTAGGTGGTGTCCTGCGTATGTTGGATCAGAACAGTTGCCACGGAACACCTCCGAAGTGACTCGGCAGCAGTGCAGTGTCTCCTCCGGTGGGTTGCCTCTTGACGACTTGACATTGACTGCTCCCTGTGGATTGCCGGTGCCGGGGCTGTGGCTGTGGACGGGAAAGTCGAAATGAGCGGCACAGAAGATGGGGACAGGAAATAATAAAAAAAAGTATTTTCTCCTATATCTCCTGCTCTCCCATATCCCCATCGTTCCCAGCCCCTTTCTCAGCCAAATATGGTGGACATCAACACCCCATCGTTCCCAGCCCCTTTCTCAGCCAAATATGGTGGACATCGACACCCCATCGTTCCCAGCCCTTTCTCAGCCAAATATCATGGTGGACATCGACACCCCATCGTTCCCAGCCCCTTTCTCAGCCAAATATCATGGTGGACATCGACATCCAAAGAGAAGATAAATTCGACACCAACTGACGTTAATCCCGACATTTGACAGAACAAGCGCGAGCAGCGATGCATGATAGAAGGGACATAACTCTCACTCCTCAGAGGGAGGGAAAGGGGTGGAGGATGGCTGCACACCAAGAGTAATGCGCCAAAGCCTTGCTTCAAGGAGCCGACTATTTATAGACTGGCGCAATTAGACTATTTATAGACTGGCGCAATTAGACTATTTATAGACTGGCGCAATTAGACTATTTATAGACTGGCGCAATTAGACTATTTATAGACTGGCGCAATTAGACTATTTATAGACTGACGCGATTAGACTATTTATAGACTGACGCGATTAGACTATTTATAGACTGGCGCAATTAGATTGTTTCGACAAACACCCACTTTGCGCCGAATATGAGAAGACAAGTGGTTGCTCGTTCTTCGTTTTCATTGCCCTGAGTGTTGTTTGTGTTTGCCTGAAGAAGACCCAAGAGGTCGAAATGCATTGTGCTTTGTCCTTTAATCTGTGTGTCTGTATTGTCTGGCGGAACTAATACCCCTCCTTTTGAAATTTGTCTTAAGACGTTTTATTGTGTCTAAAAGTTGATTCTCCTCATTTTCTTTCATATGGCCATCAAGGTACAAGCAGGTGGTCCCAAGCAGATAGATTGAAATCAAAGGAATGGGGACTATTTGAACGCTTGAGGCTGGCGCAAAGATAGGGTCACAGGCGAGTGCAAAGGCCTGACATGTGTGTGAACTAACGGCAAGGGTCTATTTGAAGATTGGTTGCGATTTCATTGGTGAATATCCCCCCAAGACAAGGGACACAATTTTGATAAATATCGGTTTAACATTTAAATGCTGTTCTTAAATAAATGTTAGCGAACCGCCCAGAGAACGTGGACAAACGAGTCACAAGACAAAACACAACGCGTTTCGACCTCTTAGGTCTTCGTCAGGTGATATATAAACGAATAAAACAACGAAAATTCACTTAGCTTTGATCGCTTCAGATCGCTTAGGGTTCAGCGCAAGGAAGAAGGCCTAAGTGAATTTTCGTTGTTTTATTCGTTTATAAATCACTGACGAAGACCTAAGAGGTCGAAAACGCGTTGTGTTTTGTCTTGTGACTCGTTTGTCCACGTTCTCCTGGGCGGTTCGCTAACATTTATTTAAGATTTGTTTAGATTTCCGCCTGCAGTCGTCTCGCTTTGCAACTAGATTTAAATGCTGGCTCACATCTATGGCAGGCGTCAAAACGCTTACATAGATGAGAGAGTGTTTCTGCGTCAAATCCTAATTGTGGCGTGTAGCCGATGGCGAGGGTGATGGGGCTGACAATCGTTGTGAGTGTTTTTCTCCTGGTCGGGACCGGTCGGACAATGGCTGCTGACTTGATGTCCGCTTCCGCTGTGGTGGCTTGATGATGACGTCATTTCCGGTGGCTTTGTTGTCTTGATGCTGGAAGGGAAGGGGAGGGAGAATAGTGAATGGGGAAGGTTCAATGGCCACTGTCTGTGTTGGGCTTTCCTGTGATGCAGCGGAGCGTGAGACCGCCAGAAACCGTTTGGTGAAAAAAAGACAGACAAAACAAGACAAACAAAACGAAAAAAAAAAGAAGACAAAACAAGACAAAAAAAAACAAGACAAGCCAACGCATCGAGTGGTGCTGGGGATAAACGATTGATCTTCTTCAAGTCAGACACAGGAAGAGGATGTGGCAGGTTTCCATAGCGACAGGCACGTTGTCTCTCTCTGACTACACAGTTTATCTCCCACATTCACCTCCCTGACCCTACCTCCCCCTCCCCCCCCCATGCGCTCACGTACGCGTGCGCGCGCATGCAAACACACACACGCGCGCGCGCACGCACACGCACACACACACACACACACACGCACACACATGTACAAGTAGGTTTATCGGAGAGAGAGAGAGAGAGAAGAGAGAGAGAGAGAGAGGAAGAGAGAGAGAGGAGGAGTTTACTGAACACCCCATAAACCGTTTCAGAGGGGGGGAAGAACACCTCACTGACCACATGCCTGACATACAGCCCTGGTTCACTGGTAGTAAGACGTTGAACCTTTTCGTTCTGGGGTCCAAGGTTCGAATCCCGTTCCAGACAGCCAGGCTGAAAGAGACCTTCTCTCGGAGTCATCCTCTGTAAAGACTCCATTCCTCTCCCAGTCCTTCCCTGGAGGCTTTCAATCGATGTTCTGGACATGACCACATACCCACACACAGTCTGTTCTGCACGTGAGACCCCGGGCCATCTTTCACAAGAGAGCAGGCCAGTGGCTGGCAGAGGGATGACCAAGGACAAACAGAGAATGCATGCACACGTATTGACACATCATCCCCGACGTCAGAATAGGGCTGCCTTCATGGTGGATTTAAAAGTATCCACACACAAAATCCACCAGTGGTGAGACTTGGACTTCTGGTCAGGGAACAAACCAACAAAAACCAGACAGAGAGAGAGAGAGAGAGAGAGAGAGAGAGAGAGGAGAGTTCCTGGGTACGTAGATGTGAGGAAAATAACTAGATCTGCCTCATATTTGCAGTGATGTCTTGTAACGAGGATTGTCATACTATTGGGCCCACAAACTGACTGCCTCAGTACCTGTCCTGTAGCCGCAGTACCTGTCCTATAGCCTCAGTACCTGCCCTGTAGCCAGCCCCAGTACCTGTCCTGTAGCCCCAGTACCTGTCCTGTAGCCAGCCCGGTACCTGTCCTGTAGCCCCAGTACCTGTCCGTAGCCTCGGTACCTGTCCTGTAGCCCAGTACCTGTCCTGTAGCCCAGTACCTATCCTTGTACCTGTCCTGTAGCCCCAGTACCTGTCCTGTAGCCCAGTACCTGCCCTGTACCCTGTACCCCCAGAACCTGTCCTGTCCCCAAAACCCTTGTCCTGTACCCCCAAAAAACCTCCAGTCCTGCCCTGTAGCCCCGAAACCTGTCCTGTGGGGCCCCAGTATGCCTGTATTTTTAACCCCCAGTCCCTTTCCCTGAAACCCCCTTCCCGGTCCCTGTAGTCTCAGTCCCTGTCCTGGTTCACCCCCGCCCTGTAGCCCCAAAGTATGTCTGTGGGCCTTTTACCCCCAGTAGGGGCCCTGTACCCCCATACCTGTCCTGTATTTCTCAGTACCTGTTGTAGCCCCAGCCCCGGGTTGTAGCCCAGTACCGCCCGGGAAAGCCTGTACCCCCGTCCCCCGTCCTGTACCCCCCTGTCCCTGTTCTGGCCCCAGAGGGCTACCTGTCCACCCGTCGCTTTTTTGGGGTTAAAACCCAGCCCGTACAGTATGTATTTCACACGTAGCAGTTGGTCACACAACCTCTCAACAAACGAACGGTGAAGCGTTCTGGCAACATTTCAGTTAAGTTAGCTGATCCATTCATCAATCATAATTATATGACTAGTGAAAAACAGTTGCACGATGCATGGAATTCGTTGGCAGTTAGGCACCCTCCGCCCCTTCTTTCCTCTCTCCACTCCCCCCTCCCCCACCCTCCCCCAATGATGGGTGTCACGAGTTGTCACGAGGCCTACGACGTTTGACCATCTAGGGTGGCGGAATTATTCATTTGTTTATTGTCGTTGCTGTTGTCGTGTATCCGTCCCTTAATGTGGCTTGTGGTGCGGTTGCCTTGGTGTAGTTCAGCTCAACTTCGGTTTGTTTTCTCTCTCTCTCTCCTTATTCCATGCCGTGCTATTTATCCTGTAGGTTCACGGGTGGCTGGTACTTTCTCTCGAACTTGCTGTCTATCGGCCTCTCGCCTGTCTTTTTTACCTGTCGCACGTGCTTCGTTTCTTTTAGTTTGAAGTATGCTCACTCAGTGACGCAGCATGGCATGTTGGCCGCCATTGCTGAGGAAGGTTAGCTCTTCACTCGAGCGGAAGATGTCTCTGGGAGCGCCTGCTCCGGTCTTGGTTCTTCACCGTATCATCGAGGGTACAGTCGGTATCTTCAGTTCCTACAGTCGGCCTGTAGGAGAGGGACATCACTTCTTCTTTTTCCGCACCTGTGCTCTGTCCTCTCGACTGGACAGAGGGCAGAGAGAGTCGTTTGACCCGCCTCTTCTGGTCACCCACGGGTAGCTGGTAAGCATCAGTTTCGTGTTTTGTTTGTTTTGGTTTGTTGTTGTTAGCCGGCTTAGTCTTCTCTTTTGCGCAATTTTCTTTTGTTTTCGAAATTGTAAGAGAAATATTGTGGGAGACCTTTTCTCTGGTTAATTCAATCTTTAACCTGGCCATTCTAAATTATTTCCAAAATTCTTTCTCCTGTTTATGCATCTGGTGATGCGGTAGTCGGTGGGGATGGGAGAGAACCTGGTGATTCAGGGTTGGAACTTGCTTGGTCTCGCTCGTCCGCCCCTGTCACATTCGCCGACTCTTATCCTTCGGCCACCGTCTGTTTGTGTGTGCAAGGAGAACGAGTTTTATGTTCGCGAGCGTGCGTACGCATGATTTGTCGTTTGGATGCGTGGTTGGAGATTTGTGTTATTTTGAAATGTGGCTATAAAATGTGACAATTATGCCATTGAATTATTATTTGCAAATGTGGTGGCAGTTATAAAGCGATGGTCGCTGTGTTGGTTATTTCCTAAGAAAGGTGAATGTTAAATGTGAGTGAGAGAAGGGTGAAGATAATTCATATTTGTTTTATAACCTGTTGATTTAATGCAGTCTTTTACCTGCATCGTGTGAGAAGACCCTAGTGAACATTCCTGGTTCGATGGGTTTACTGTGTGCGTTTAGTAGACTTCCCCTCGCCCATCATGCGAGTGGCTGTTAAGATTTGACAGCATGGGTCCAGACTGTACTGACGGCGGGGTTCCAGTACCCTTCTTCCTTCCTCCTTCCTTCTTCCTTCCCTCCCTTTCTCCTCTCCTCCCAGCTACGTTTCCCCCCCTTTCGGGGGCTTCACCCGGAGTACGGACTGGATGGTGCCACGTGCTGGTTGAGGCCACGCTCTGGCTGAGACCACGGACTGGATGGTGCCACGTGCTGGTTGAGGCCACGCTCTGGCTGAGACCACGGACTGGATGGTGCCACGTGCTGGTTGAGGCCACACTCTGGCTGGGACCGCGGACTGGATGGTGCCACGCGCTGGTCGAGGCCACGCCCTGGTCGGGACCGCGGACTGGTAGAGGAGCCCGCCGTCTTGACTGGCCGGCCCTGACCCCGTCCAGGACCTCCAGTAACAGCGCCACGTTCCCCCCCCCCCCCTCCGGGACACGCTCTTCACTGCCTGCTTGTGAGTCGAGGGTGTCGGCTTTGAGCGACTCCCTGCGAGAACCGACCCGGTTCGGAGCACCTAGTGCGACAGGGTGCTCCCAGTAGACTTGACAGAGGCAGGGGTGTGGACGCACTCCATGTGTTAGAAGGGATCGATGCTGGAAATGTTTCTTTATAATTGTGTATATGTCATATGTGCTGGAATGCTGTAATTGTGATTGTGTACGTCGTATGGTGAAATGTTTATTTATAATCGTGCATGTTGTGGGTGTTGGAGTGCTTGATTGTGATTGTGCATGTTGTGTGCGTTGGAGTGCTTGATTGTGATTGTGCATGTTGTGTGTGTTGGAATGCTTATTTTGCTGGTGTGAATAAATGGGGTGTTGTATCGTAATCTTTCTCGTGTGGGCTCTTGCGAGGCGTGCGAGGTCAGCCATTCCCTTCACTCCCATCTAGACCGATCCTGTCAGGGCAGACCTCCAGGGGTCGGTCGTGACAATTGTGGGGGCTCGTCCGGGATGTGAAGGGCTCTGGCTGTCTCTCTCGTTTCGCGGAGTACCTGTTTAGTTTTGTCTGTTTATATATGTTTAGTCAGTTTGTCGTGTTTGTTCGTGGGTGGTTGGCTGGGTGACTCTAGCGTGAAGGGAGTCTTTTTGTGGCCTGAGGGAACATCCGGTGTGACTCGGAGTCGAGGTGAGACCGAGGGGAGTCGACCGCGTCCAGACCTCCTTCCGCCGGGTACCTCACGCAGGTACGGCCGTAAGTCTTGCCTTTCTGTTGCGCTCAGTCTTCCATTCCTGTTTTGTTTTTAGCCAGTTCTTGTTTTTTTTTTCTCTACGGGTTATTGAGTACAGGGGGTTGTATCGGACGTTAGTGTCCCTTTGTTTTTTCCTCTCTCGGATTCCGTCTGCCAGTTTGTTTGTTTGTTTTTTTTTCCGGTCAGCCCACCGCACTGTTGCTCGTGCTGTGGAGCGCGGTGTTGCCAGAGTGGGGCAGCTGGACATAGTTTTTTTTTTTTTTTTTTTTTTCGGTGAGCCCCACCGCACTGTTGCTCGTGTTGTAGAGCGCGGTGTTGCCAGAGTGGGAGCAGCCGGAACTTGTCCGCACACACGCACACACACACATACACACATATACACACACCCCTAAAATATTTGTTTTTCAAGTGGAATTGTCTTTCCCCTGTATTTGATAACTGTATGGATATAGTTGTCATGGCAACGTCCGGTGCTGGTGGTATGGCGACGCGGGCGTCGAAGAAGAAGGGTATTCAAAATGTTACTGTAGTCCCTACTATTAGTACCAGTACTTCGACTACGGTAACTTCTACTTATTCCAGTGCTGTAGCAGGTAGTCCAGCGAGTACTTTCACTTCTTCTTCGCTAGGGGATTTTCCTGCTGAGACCCGACTGGCACTTCCGCTCGGAAGCGTCAGAGTATAGCGAAGCAACTGTGGGCTTCTGTTGAGTCGCAGAAACCAAAGCCCCTATTCTCCATGCTTCCCCTCGTAAGGAGTATGCCCGGGGGACTTTCCTCATGGGAAGGTCGAGACCCAAGGGACGGGTCAGACGGGTCATCCTCCAGTGTCGGGAGTGGTGAATCCCTCCCAGGACATCACCTCTGTCCTGATGTTCCTAGAGCAGCAGCGACGAGAAGAGGCTGCCCGACAGGAGGCCCTTCGTAAGGAAGAAGCTGCCCGACAGGAGGCCCTTCGTAAGGAAGAAGCTGCCCGACAGGAGGCCCTTCGTAGGGAAGAGGCTGCTCAGCGTAGGGAAGAGGCTGCCCTTCGTAGGGAAGAGGCTGCTCAGCGTAGGGAAGAGCTGGATAGGATGGAGGCTCTGCGCAGAGAGGAGACTGACAGACAGGAGATTCTGCATAGGGAAGAGGCTATGCTGCGCAGAGAAGAGGCTGCCCGACAGGAGGCCCTTCGTAAGGAAGAGGCTGCTCAGCGTAGGGAGGAGGCTGCCAGACAGGAGGATCAGCGTAGGGAGGAGGCTGCCAGACAGGAGGATCGGCGTAGGGAAGAGGCCGCCAGCAGGAAGCCTCCGTAGGGAAGAACTAGACAGGATGGAGGCTCTGCGTAGGGAGGAGATGGAACAACTTCTTTCGCGGTCTCCCGCATCTGTAAGTCAGGGGGTAATCACCAGGCAGGTGATAGAGTTAGAGGCCCAAAGTTAAAGCTTCCAGAGTTCAGACCTAGCGAGGACATAGATATGTTCTTAGAGCATTTTGACAAGGTAGCTACTTCATACCAATTGTCTGAGGAACAAAAGGCCATGCACCTTTTTCTGGGTTGTCGGGTGCTGCAAGGGAGTGTGTGCTCACTCTAAATGAAGGCGCGTCTTATGCAGACATGCAGTTGGCTCTGCGTAAGCGTTTCCACCTTACCCAGAGACGTACAGGAGGAAGTTCAGGTCCATGAAGAAGAATAACGACGAGACCTCGTGCAGTTTGGTGATAGGCTGCGCAAAACGCTAGGGTATTGGCGTCAGTTGGCCAAGTTGAGCTGGAGGATCTGATCCTCATTGAACAGCTCACCAACACTGTGTCCCCAGAGTTGAGATCCGGATAGGCGAGACAGCACCTCAGGATTTCGCGGCTGCGATTCACACCGCTGAGGTGTTTGCTGAAGCTCGCAGGGCTTATGGGCATCGCCCAGATACGGAGAGGAAGCCCTCCACAGGATTTAGTGGCGGTAAGGCGCCGACAACTGCTAGCGGGGTGAACAAGGCAGGCAGTTCATCGGGGATTTCAGGCCCCGACTGTGTTTTCTTTGTGGTCGTCCTGGCCACATTAGGAAAGATTGTCCTAAAGCTGCTGGTAGTCGTGGGGCTGGTCCTTTCCCACGCCCTCGTGCCTCGGCTAACGTGGGTTCCATCCCAGCTTCTGGTGATTCAGAGTGCCCAGTGTTTCTCTCCGTTGTTGGTTCCTCCTTGGTCGACACCATCAGGATTCGGGAGCATCAACGATCTTTGTGGATAAGAATTTGGTTTCCCCTGAGGCCCGGCGGGGCGCTAGTTATGATGTGTGCGGGTTGGAGGCTGGTTTTACCTCCACCCGTCCTTCTGTACTTATTCCTATCTCCACCCCCTACTTCTGTGGCGAAGTATGGGCCATTGCGGTGGAGCGACCTATGTATTCCCTTCTCATAGGGAATACTGTCACCTTTGCTGACGGACGCAGTCAGTCCATGTCTACGGATCTGCCCGTACAGGCGTGTGTGGGAGTCACCACACGCGCCAAAGCTAAGAAGCAGGAACAGGAATTGCGTCCCGTTCTCCAGCCGATCTCTGACGAGGTTCTGGCCAGGGCCGATCCTGCTACCATGGTCCGTCTTCAGGCCAGGGACTTGGATGTCCAACGCCTGCGACAACTGGTAGGTCGTCCTGCTCAGTCTGCCGACACGCCAAGGTGAGCTTCAAGCTCCACAAGGGGATCCTCTTTAGGGTTTCACCCAGGCAGATCGTGTGGCCAAGCAGCTTGTGGTTCCCCAAAGCCTGAGAGAGTCTGTCCTCCGGCAGGCCCACGATTCCCCCATGGCAGGTCATATGGGCTCCAAGCGGACTCTCGAGCGAGTAAGACAGGACTTCTTCTGGCCAGGGATGAACTCGCAGGTTAGGCAGTACTGCCGCAGTTGCGATGTCTGCCAACGGACAACGCCTAAGGGTCGCTTGAGGCGTGTTCCCCTAGGGTCAGTGCCTCTAGTTGGGGAGCCATTCAGCAAGGTCGGTGTCGACCTGGTGGGACCCATTAAGCCACTATCCGATCGCGGTCACCGCTACATCTTGGTAGTGGTGGACTACGCGACTCGGTACCCAGAGGCTGTCCCGCTTAGGACTATCAACGCCCTACTGTAGCTGAAGCTCTCTGGCAGATATGGACGCGCACTGGCGTGCCCAAGAAGATCCTTTCGGACCAGGGGACCCAGTTTCTGTCCGAGGTCATGCAGGAGGTTAACACTCTGCTCAATATTCACAAGGAAACAACGTCACCCTATCATGCGCAGGCCAATGGCCTTGTCGAGCGTTTCAACGGGACGTTGAAGCAGATGTTGCGTCGCCTTTGTGCAGAGCAACCTCGGGAGTGGGATCGCTTCCTTTCCTGCTGTACTGTTCGCCTACAGGGAGGTTCCACAGGAAAGCATGCGGTTTTCCCCATTTGAACTCCTGTATGGCAGAACAGTGCGAGGACCCACCAACATCCTGAAGCAGATGTGGACCCACGATGATGTGGAACCTTCTGTCAAGGAGGAGAGTCGATATGTGGTCGATCTACGTAACCGCATCGCTGACACTTGCCAGCTTGCTCAGCAACACTTGCAGTCGGCAAGAACCAAATACAAGGCTTTGTATGACCGACGCAGTGTTGAACCGGTGGTTTGAGCCAGGTGATGAGGTGTTGCTCTCCCTTCCCCAAAAGAGGAACAAGCTGCAGCTTGCTTGGCAGGGTCCGTTCGTGGTCTGCAGTCGGGTGGGTGACTGGGACTACCGGATTCGTGTGCGTGGGAAGGAACGCCTGTATCACGCCAATCTCCTGAAGGCGTACGTGCGACGGACTCAGGGCCAGGCAGGTTACACCCCTGTCGTTGTGGAGAGTGGCGATGAGCACGCCGTGTCGGTGGCTCAGGACATCCCCACCGTTCCTCTCGTCGAGGAAGAGTCGTGGCAGGATGTTTGCTTCGGTTCTAAACCTCTCCTCAGCACAGACTGACCAACTGCACGGCTTGTGCCAGGAGTTCCAGGACGTGCTCACAGATCGGCCCCTGCACAGTACCCTTGGCGAATGTACACTGGCATTGACCACCGAGACCCCAATTAGGGTCAAACAGTACCCTCTGCTCACTCTCAGGCGTCTGTCATCCAGCAGGAGGTGCAAGCCATGTTGAGGTTGGGGGTCATTGAACGTGCGAGTTCTCCGTACTCATCCCCCATCCTTCTGGTAAAGAAGAAGGATGGCAAAATGAGGTTCTGCGTCGATTTTCGTCGACTGAATAAGGTTCTCCGGTTTGATGCTGAACCTATGCCGGATGTCGACCAAATCTTCGCTCAGCTGAGTCGGGCCAACTATTTCTCTAAGTTCGATCTCGCAAAGGGATACTGGCAGATTCCCATGCGCAGAGAGGACAAACCCAAAACGGCATTCACGACGCCTGAAGGACAGTTCCAGTGGAACGTGATGCCTTTTGGCCTCAAAAACTGCCGGAGCAATTTTCAGTCGCGTCATGCGACAATTGCTTCTCCCTCTCGATACGCCAGATCTGAACAATTTCATGGACGACCTGCTACTCAGCTCAGTAGATTGGAGCTCGCACGTTTCGCTCCTCCGTCGTCTGTTCCTTCGTCTGCGCGAGGTTCAGATGTCGGCTCGTCCTTCCAAATGTCAGCTTGGTCAGGACGAGATTTCCTTTCTGGGGCATCATTTGCGGCGGGGTTTGATTGCTCCTGAGGAGGACAAGGTGACCAAAGTTGCAGGTGCCAAACCTCCTAGTACCAAAAGGGAATTGCGGTCATTCCTTGGACTTGCGGGATACTACCGCAAGTTCATCCATGACTTTGCAAAGGTTGCCTTGCCCCTCACTGACCTGACGAAGGGGAAGAAGCCAGAACGTCTGATTTGGGATGAGAGTTGCCAACAGGCTTTTGACGCCTTAAAGACGGCCCTCACTACTCGCCCAGTCTTGGCTCTCCCCGATCCTAGTCTCCCTTTTGTCCTGCGGACTGATGCTTCTGCGGTGGGGATTGGGGCTGTGTTGCTACAAGATCAGGGGAAGGGACTCCAACCGCTTGCTTATGCGAGCAAGAAACTCACTGACGCCGAGACTAGATACCACACGATTGAACAAGAGTGTTTAGCAGTCGTGTGGGGCATCAGGAAGTTTTACCCTACTTGTACGGCCGTGAGTTTGTGCTGGAGAGCGATCATCATCCTCTCCAGTACCTGGACCGGATCCGGCCAGTCAGTCGTCGACTCATGGGTTGGGCAGTGGAGCTGCAGAGTCATGCGTTCACTTTCTGTCATATCAAGGGTTCCTGTAATACGGATGCTGACTATCTTAGCCGAGCTCCGTAGTCAGCGCATTGGAAAATCGGTCAGAGGGACACTTCCCCTCAACCAGGGTTATATTCCCTTTTGGTCTCTGTATCAGGTGTAGTGACAGTTTTCACTTCAGTGATGTTAACGGTAGTGAATCACCAATGGTTCGGATTGTTACTTTCATGGTTGGAAGGTTTGCTTAGTTGTTTGATAAATGTAGTATTATGTATTTCCCTGTGTGATTCTATCGTAGAAATGTTTGTATTGGATTCCTCGTACTCTGTCGATCACAGAGAGTTGGGTTCGGTCCCATTGTTGTGAATTTGCACATGCGTCAAGGTTCAAAGGAGCACTGTATCTCAGAGAAACAAGATGCTTTTAGAAGGGGGGTTTGTCACGAGTTTGTCACGAGGCCTACGACGTTTGACCCATCTAGGGTGGCGGAATTATTCATTTGTTTATTGTCGTTGCTGTTGTCGTGTATCCGTCCCTTAATGTGGCTTGTGGTGCGGTTGCACCTTGGTGTAGTTCAGCTCAACTTCGGTTTGTTTTCTCTCTCTCTCTCTCTTATTCCACTGCCCGTGCTATTTATCCTGTAGGTTCACGGGTGGCTGGTACCTTTCTCTCGAACTTGCTGTCTATCGGCCTCTCGCCTGTCTTTTTACCTGTCGCACGTGCTTCGTTTCTTTTAGTTTGAAGTATGCTCACTCAGTGACGCAGCATGGCATGTTGGCCGCCATTGCTGAGGAAGGTTAGCTCTTCACTCGAGCGGAAGATGTCTCTGGGAGCGCCTGCTCCGGTCTTGGTTCTTCACCGTATCATCGAGGGTACAGTCGGTATCTTCAGTTCCTACAGTCGGCCTGTAGGAGAGGGACATCACTTCTTCTTTTTCCGCACCTGTGCCTCTGTCCTCTCGACTGGACAGAGGGCAGAGAGAGTCGTTTGACCCGCCTCTTCTGGGTCACCCACGGGTAGCTGGTAAGCATCAGTTTCGTGGTTTGTTTGTTTTGGTTTGTTGTTGTTAGCCGGCTTAGTCTTCTCTTTTGCGCAATTTTCTTTTGTTTTCGAAATTGTAAGAGAAATATTGTGGGAGACCTTTTCTCTGGTTAATTCAATCTTTAACCTGGCCATTCTAAATTATTTCCAAAATTCTTTCTCCTGTTTATGCATCTGGTGATGCGGTAGTCGGTGGGGATGGGAGAGAACCTGGTGATTCAGGGTTGGAACTTGCTTGGTCTCGCTCGTCCGCCCCTGTCACATTCGCCGGACTCTTATCCTTCGGCCACCGTCTGTTTGTGTGTGCAAGGAGAACGAGTTTTATGTTCGCGAGCGTGCGTACGCATGATTTGTCGTTTGGATGCGTGGTTGGAGATTTGTGTTATTTTGAAATGTGGCTATAAAATGTGACAATTATGCCATTGAATTATTATTTGCAAATGTGGTGGCAGTTATAAAGCGATGGTCGCTGTGTTGGTTATTTCCTAAGAAAGGTGAATGTTAAATGTGAGTGAGAGAAGGGTGAAGATAATTCATATTTGTTTTATAACCTGTTGATTTAATGCAGTCTTTTACCTGCATCGTGTAAGAAGACCTAGTGAACATTCCTGGTTCGATGGGTTTACTGTGTGCGTTTAGTAGACTTCCCCTCGCCCATCATGCGAGTGGCTGTTAAGATTTGACAGCATGGGTCAGACTGTACTGACGGCGGGGTTCCAGTACCCTTCTTCCTTCCTCCTTCCTTCTTCCTTCCCTCCCTTTCTCCTCTCCTCCCAGCTACGTTTCCCCCCCCTTTCGGGGGCTTCACCCGGAGTACGGACTGGATGGTGCCACGTGCTGGTTGAGGCCACGCTCTGGCTGAGACCACGGACTGGATGGTGCCACGTGCTGGTTGAGGCCACGCTCTGGCTGAGACCACGGACTGGATGGTGCCACGTGCTGGTTGAGGCCACACTCTGCTGGGACCGCGGACTGGATGGTGCCACGCGCTGGTCGAGGCCACGCCCTGGTCGGGACCGCGGACTGGTAGAGGAGCCCGCCGTCTTGACTGGCCGGCCCTGCCCCCCGTCCAGGACCTCCAGTAACAGCCCCACGTTTCCCCCCCCCTCCCTCCGGGACACGCTCTTCACTGCCTGCTTGTGAGTCGAGGGTGTCGGCTTTGAGCGATCCCTGCGAGAACCGACCCGGTTCGGAGCACTAGTGCGACAGGGTGCTCCCAATAGACTTGACAGAGGCAGGGGTGTGGACGCACTCCATGGTGTTAGAAGGGATCGATGCTGGAAATGTTTCTTTATAATTGTGTATATGTCATATGTGCTGGAATGCTGTAATTGTGATTGTGTACGTCGTATGGTGAAATGTTTATTTATAATCGTGCATGTTGTGGGTGTTGGAGTGCTTGATTGTGATTGTGCATGTTGTGTGCGTTGGAGTGCTTGATTGTGATTGTGCATGTTGTGTGTGTTGGAATGCTTATTTTGCTGGTGTGAATAAATGGGGTGTTGTATCGTAATCTTTCTCGTGTGGGCTCTTGCGAGGCGTGCGAGGTCAGCCATTCCCTTCACTCCCATCTAGACCGATCCTGTCAGGGCAGACCTCCAGGGGTCGGTCGTGACAATGGGATCTTTTAATGCTCGCATAATGCTCGCAGACAAAATTGCGGGCGTTTCTAGTGAGTTTTTATTTCTCCCTGGGGATCAAGTGCATTGACAGCTAGTTTCGACATGAGGTGACGGCAGACAACCACGTATCTTCTCGTTGGCCGTTTCTTGCGTCGAATTCGAGAAGACGTGATTGTACGTTCTTCGTTTTCATTGTCCTGAATGCCGTTTTTCTCTTACCTGAAGAAAACCTGAGAGGTCGAAACGCGTCGCATTTTGTCTTTCATATTTTGTTTGTTCCTTTTGTCTGGCGGATTCGTTGTAATTTTTCTTTAGGAAAAAAAATGTGGACAGTTAACTGACATGGTCGGTGGGCGCTTGTCTTGACCGGGCAAGAAGAGATTGGGGGTGGGGGATGGGGGTGGGGGGGGGGGGGGGGGGGG
>JAFLJL010015044.1:7500-10000 GCA_018398815.1 Conus ventricosus | reverse complement strand
ATATATATATATATAGCTGAACAATTAAATAGTGGGAGAAAACAAGTGCAGGTTAACAATTCTTCAGTCATTATAGTAATGACTTGGCAAAGATTTGAATTTAAAAAAAAAAAAAAAAAAAAAAATTAAAGATGAAAAAAAATGGGGGGAATATATTATAAATATGAGAAACCCTTCGCTAGCAGCCTGAGGGAACCATTCGTACTCCCCCTCGAAGGCAGATCTATTTGTATTGCCTGCTCCTAGGCCTTTCGTCCGCTGGATCGGACTCATCAGGGGAGACACGGCTGATTGTGTCTGTGCTCTTGGTGTCAAATAGAGACACACCAAAGTCCATAATTCTGTGGTGTTCTCTCACCAAGGGTTCAAAAAAGAATCCAACAGCACCCCCAAATGCAGCCAGCGAAGGGTATAGTAAAATGGAACAAAAGGAAAATGTGGAGAGGAAAAAAGTGCTTAAAAACTAAAAGCATTATGCAAACAGTATAAAATGTAGGGGACAATCTTTGAGCCTATGCTTGAGGATCCATTCAAGGATGCAAGGGAGATCAAAAGATATGGAACAGTGTGAGTGGTCAGCTCTGCTGTTCAATAACCCAAGCATTGTGAGTGGCTAAGAATTGTACAGAACAACCTTTACTTGGATCTCCTAAGAGATGCAATCTCCCACTGATTGACCAAACATTATACTGCTGAACAATTAAATAGTGGGAGAAAACAAGTGCAGGTTAACAATTCTTCAGTCATTATAGTAATGACTTGGCAAAGATTTGAATTTAAAAAAAAAAAAAAAAAAATTAAAGATGAAAAAAATGGGGGGAATATATTATAAATATGAGAAACCCTTCACTAGCAGCCTGAGGGAACCATCGTACTCCCCCTCGAAGGCAGATCTATTTGTATTGCCTGCTCCTAGGCCTTTCGTCCGCTGGATCGGACTCATCAGGGAGACACGGCTGATTGTGTCTGTGCTCTTGGTGTCAAATAGAGACACACCAAAGTCCATAATTCTGTGGTGTTCTCATCACCAAGGGTTCAAAAAAGAATCCAACAGCACCCCCAAAGCAGCCAGCGAAGGGTATAGTAAAATGGAACAAAAGGAAAATGTGGAGAGGAAAAAAGTGCTTAAAAACTAAAAGCATTATGCAAACAGTATAAAATGTAGGGGACAATCTTTGAGCCTATGCTTGAGGATCCATTCAAGGATGCAAGGGAGATCAAAAGATATGGAACAGTGTGAGTGGTCAGCTCTGCTGTTCAATAACCCAAGCATTGTGAGTGGCTAAGAATTGTACAGAACAACCTTTACTTGGATCTCCTAAGAGATGCAATCTCCCACTGATTGACCAAACATTATACTGCTGAACAATTAAATAGTGGGAGAAAACAAGTGCAGGTCTCACAAATTGTACTTCAGATGTTCCTCAGACATATATATATATATACACACACGCGCGCGCGCGCGCACATACACACACACACACGAACAGCGCACGTACAAACACACACATGTGCGCACAAACACACATATACACACACACGCGTGCGCGCGCACACACACACACACACATAAACAGCGCACACACGCGCACAAACACCCAGTTACACACGCACGCAGACACACACACACACACACACACACACACACACACACACACACACACACACACACACACACACACAATGAGCGCGTGCGGGCGCGAGCGCGCGCGATCGGCGCAGACAATATTAGCTTGACCTTCAAGATCTGACCTGCGCGTTGCATTGATGCACAAAGCAGATTTTGAAAGGAAATCAAAACAACTCCACCAGATAACGGGCACAAACAAAGTAGAAGACAAAACACGACGCGTTTCGACATCTTAGGTCTTATTCGGGCAAGATAAACCACATTCAGTTCGATGCAAACGAAAAACTAGCAATCATCATCTCAAATTCGCGCAAATGCTGAGTTTCATCCACGAGTTTCTCGTCTCTTTCTTTATAAATCATTTTCTTGAACTGTTTATCTATTCAACAGTATTTGCGCATTGATCTTATAGACTAACAACAGATACAGTATGGCTTATATGGGTTTACCTGCCTACATTGACTCCTTCTTGATGAAAGTTTCAGTTTCATCAAGGAGGCGTCACTGTGTGCGGACTTGTCCATATACGCCACAGTACATCCGCAAAGTTTCGAAATCACACTGCGCATGATTTATTAACCCGATGGATAAATGGTGTGATGACTAAGATGAGAGAGAATTGAAGAAGAGGGTCTCGTGGCTACGACTTAGCAGATGTCTGACCTACGGCATTAGCCCACCACGCTGTCAGACCTTGAGACCTAACAATGACTGTGCCAATATTAGCATTGCATGTGTGTGATGAACGATGTGATGAAGGTATAAGTGAAGAGAATATTCGTCGCGGCATTGCTGCTGCGTTCATCCCGCTCACAGTCATATGAGATTTTTCTTTTCATGTAACTCGTTTGTCCACGTTCTCTGGGCGGT
>JAFLJL010015044.1:2500-5000 GCA_018398815.1 Conus ventricosus | reverse complement strand
TAATAAAGTCTCTGAAAGAGTTTTGAGATATTTTCAATATAACTTTGTCATAAAGAACGCAGCTCAGAAATCACATGAGAGTGGACATGTGCTTCCAGCATTTTTGAGCACACTGCAATTGAACGATGATAATGAACCAGATGGAAAAAGCGTTTGGAGTTGAATGTGATGTGTATATACACCGTCCCATTACTGAAGGAGAGTCGCTAGCAATTAAAAGCAAAAAATGAAAATCGTAAATCGGCTGGTACCGATGGAATAACTGGCGATTAAAAAAAAAGTTCTTCAACCCGAGTTTTGCGCTTCTTTCTGAAATCATTCAGTTTATGGTTTGACGTGTGCGTAAGTCATGAGGAATATTTGGAGGGATAACACAAACAAACATTAATACTTAATTTTTTATTCCTAAATACAATGCATTTATACTACAGGTGAGAAGTAGGAACTCATACACGACCGAGTGTGCAAAACGAACTCCACACAAGGTCAGTATATCGGTTTTGAACCACGAAAGGAGACTGTTCTGAAGAGAGGAGTAAAAGAGTCCATCTACATTGCTGCAGCCGAGAACACACTCGACAAGCACAAAAGGACACACACCTTGCCTGCCATGTATCTTCCTTTGTCGGTCCTGTGCCGTGACCTGTGCCCACAGTGCCAGACCATGTACTCTTTGTCAGTCCTGTGCCGTGACCTGTGCCCACAGTGCCAGACCATGTACTCTTTGTCGGTCCTGTGCCGTGACCTGTGCCCACAGTGCCAGACCATGTACTCTTTGTCAGTCCTGTGCCGTGACCTGTGCCCACAGTGCCAGACCATGTATCTTCCTTTGTCAGTCCTGTGCCGTGACCTGTGCCCACAGTGCCAGACCATGTACTCTTTGTCAGTCCTGTGCCGTGACCTGTGCCCACAGTGCCAGACCATGTATCTTCCTTTGTCAGTCCTGTGCCGTGACCTCTGTTCACAGTGCCAGACCATGTATCTTCCTTTGTCAGTCCTGTGCCGTGACCTGTGCCCACAGTGCCAGACCATGTATCTTCCTTTGTCAGTCCTGTGCCGTGACCTCTGCCCACAGTGCCAGACTATGACCTGCAGCCAGTCCAGTCAGTCTGCGCCGATGACGGGAACTCAACAATTATTTCGTCTGACCCGAATACACTGTCAAACGCATTCTATCAAAATCTAAATGATTGTTTGAAGCAGTGTTTCTGTGACGTAAATCGAAAGGGCGGTGAATTCCTAAGAGAAAGGAGCAAGAGGAAAAATACTTGGTTGCAGATTATTTCGTAAAATGTTTCGTTTTAATTTTTTTACATTCCAGGGTTCCAGAATTCAGACACCTGTCAGGACAGTCACGCACTGTGCACGTACTGGGTGCTGAAGGATCCTGTGGGCTGCCAGAACCTCATTCTGCAGGGGGCTTGCAACGAAACCTGCCAGCTTTGTTCCGGTGAGTTGTACTGAAAAGTTGAGTTATTTGTCTTGTCTGCGGTGGAAAGTTACTTCTGCGTTACGGGGTTAGAGCGTTTTGTTTGTGTGTGTGGTGGTTTTTTTTTTTTTTTTTTGGTAATTAAATAACAAGTAGGGAAGCTCTTGCTGAGCCAATCTTGAATTAAATGTGTTTTTTTTAAATGTTAATTTGTGTTTGTTAATTTCTTTAGTTGTTGCTGTGTAGATGTGTCAGGTATAGGAGATACGGGCAAACTTGGAACATCTTTTGGGGGTTGTCTCCCCGTTTGTTTTGTGTGCTCTCTCTTGTCATGTCTGCTATGCTCTCTCTTGTCATGGCTGCTATGCTCTCTCTTGTCATGTCTGCTATGCTCTCTTTTGTCATGTCTGCTATGCTCTCTCTTGTCATGGCTGCTATGCTCTCTCTTGTCATGTCTGCTATGCTCTCTCTTGTCATGTCTGCTATGCTCTCTCTCTTGTCATGTCTGCTATGCTCTCTCTTGTCATATCCGCTATGCTCTCTCTTGTCATGTCTGCTATGCTCTCTCTTGTCATGTCTGCTATGCTCTCTCTCTTGTCATGTCTGCTATGCTCTCTCTTGTCATGGCTGCTATGCTCTCTCTTGTCATGGCTGCTATGTTCTCTCTTGTCATGTCTGCTATGCTCTCTCTTGTCATGTCTGCTATGCTCTCTCTTGTCATGTCTGCTATGCTCTCTCTGGTCATGTCTGCTATCCTCTCTCTTGTCACAGCTGCTATGCTCTCTCTGGTCATAGCTGCTATGCTCTCTCTGGTCATAGCTGCTCTGCTCTCTCTGGTCATAGCTGCTATGCTCTCTCTTGTCATCTGCTATGCTCTCTCTGGTCATGTCTGCTATGCTCTCTCTTGTCATAGCTGCTATGCTCACTCTTGTCATATCTGCTATGCTCTCTCTTGTCATATCTGCTATGCTCTCTCTTGTCATAGCTGTTATGCTCTCTCTTGTCATAGCTGCTGGGCGATTGTGTGTCGTAAGCAGCATTCGTTTAAAGTTATGGGCCGTGTATTGATTT
>JAFLJL010015043.1:35000-37414 GCA_018398815.1 Conus ventricosus | reverse complement strand
AACAAAGCGATGTGCCACTGTACCCCCCTCCCACCACTCAACATGAGCGATTGCCACTGACCCCCCCCCCCCCCCCCCCCCCCCCACCACTGACAACAAGAGCGATGTGCCACTGTACCCCCCCCCCCACCACGAGTGCCACGTACCCCCCCCACCACTTACAACAATGAGCGATGTGCCACTGTACCCCCCCCCCACCACTTACATGAGCGATGTGCCACTGTACCCCTACCCCCCCCCCCACCACTGACAACAATGAGCGATGTGCCAGTACCCCCCCCCACACTTACAACAATGACGATGTGCCACTGTAACCCCCCCACCACCACTTACACAGACGATGTGCCACTGTAACCCCCCCCCCCCACCACTGACAACAATGAGCGATGTGCATGTACCCCCCCCACACTTACAACAATGAGCGATGTGCCACTGTACCCCCCCCCACCACCACTTACAACAATGAGCGATGTCCACTGTAAATACCACACCGTACCCCCCCCCCCCCCACTTACAACATGAGGATGTTGCCACTGTACCCCCCCCCCCCACCACTTACAACAATGAGCGATGTGCCACTGTACCCCCCCCCACCACTACAACAATGAGTGAGTCCACTGTACCCCCCCCCCCCCCACCACTTACAACAATGACGATGTGCCACTGTACCCCCCCTCCCACCACTGACAACATGAGGATGTGCCACTGTCACCCCCCCCCACCACTGACAACAATGAGCGATGTGCCACTGTACCCCCCCCCCACCACTACAACAATGAGCGATGTGCCACTGTCCCCCTCCCACCACTTACAACAATGAGCGATGTGCCACTGTACCCCCCCCCACCACTTACAACAATGAGCGATTGGCCACTGTCCCCCCCCCCCCCCACCCCACTTACAACATGAGCGATGTGCCACTGTACCCCCCCCCCCACCACTACAACAATGAGCGATGGGCCACTGTACCCCCCCCCCCCCCACGTTACAACATGAGCGATGGCCACTGTCCCCCCCCCCCTGCCCACCCAACAATGAGCGATGTGCACTGTACCCCCCCCCCCACCATTACAACAATAGCGATGTGCCACTGCCCCCCCCCCTCCCCCACTCAGACGATGGCGACGTACCCCCCCCCACATTACAACAATGAGCGATGTGCCACGGTCCCCCCCCCCCCCCCCACCACTTACAACAATAGCGATGTGCCACTTGTACCCCCCCCCCCCACCACTTACAACAATGAGCGATGTGCCACTGTACCCCCCCCCCCCCCCCCCCCCCCCACCACCACTTACAACAATGAGCGATGTGCCACTGTACCCCCCCCCCCCCCACCACTTACAACAATGAGCGATTGTGACCACTGTACCCCCCACCATCACTGACAACAATGAGCGATGTGCCACTGTACCCCCCCACCACCACTTACAACAATAGCGATGTGCCACTGTACCCCCACCACCACTTACAACAATAGCGATGGTGCCACTGTACCCCCCACCACCACTTACAACAATGAGCGATGTGCCACTGTAACCCCCCCCCCCCCACCACTTACAACAATAAGCGATGTGCCACTGTACCCCCCCCACCACCACTTACAACAATGAGCGATGTGCCACTGTACCCCCCCCCCACCACTTACAACAATGAGCGATGTGCCACTGTACCCCCCCCCCCCACCACTTACAACAATGAGCGATGTGCCACTGTACCCCCCCCACCACACTTACAACAATGAGCGATGTGCCACTGTACCCCCCCCCCCACCACTTACAACAATGAGCGATGTGCCACTGTACCCCCCCACCACCACTTACAACAATAAGCGATGTGCCACTGTACCCCCCCCCCCCCCCCACACACTTACAACAATGAGCGATGTGCCACTGTACCCCCCCCACCACCACTTACAACAATGAGCGATGTGCCACTGTACCCCCCCCCCCCCCACCACTTACAACAATGAGCGATGTGCCACTGTACCCCCCCACCACCACTTACAACAATAGCGATGTGCCACTGTAACCCCCCCCCACACCACTTACAACAATGAGCGATGTGCCACTGTACCCCCCCCCACCACTTACAACAATAAGCGATGTGCCACTGTACCCCCCCCCCACCACCACTTACAACAATGAGCGATGTGCCACTGTACCCCCCCCCCCCCCCCACCACCCTTACAACAATAAGCGATGTGCCACTGTACCCCCCCCCACCACTTACAACAATGAGCGATGTGCCATGTAACCCCCCCCCCCACCACTTACAACAATGAGCGATGTGCCACTGTACCCCCCCACCACCACTTACAACAATGAGCGATGTGCCACTGTACCCCCCCCCCCCCCACCACTTACAACTAATGAGCGATGTGCCACTGTACCCCCCCCCCCCACCACTTACAA
>JAFLJL010015043.1:22500-32500 GCA_018398815.1 Conus ventricosus | reverse complement strand
ATATGTGACTGTGCATGCTTATATATGCCCAAATGAACATAGTCCAATCACAATCACACACTTGTACAAGTGAGAGAGAGATTACGTTACTTTGGCCCAGTAGTCCAATCACAATCACACACTTGTACAAGTGAGAGAGGGATTATGTTGCTTTGGCCCAGTAGTCCAATCACAATCACACACTTGTACAAGTGAGAGAGAGATTATGTTGCCTTGGCCCAGTAGTCCAATCACAATCACACACTTGTACAAGTGAGAGAGAGATTATTTTGCCTTGGCCCAGTAGTCCAATCACAATCACACACTTGTACAAGTGAGAGAGAGATTATGTTGCCTTGGCCCAGCCAACTGCAAAGAGCCATATCAGGTTTATCAGCTCGTTGAAGTTAACTCTCAGAATAGGTTTAATTTTTTTTTTATGTAAACAACTGAAAAAAAAACAGACACAGCTGATTAAAACAGATTTTCTGGGGGAAAAAAAAGTATTCCTGAATGCTGTCAAAATCTTTCTCCCGTAAAATCTTAGATCAGATGGGGAAAAAATGTCCATCTCTTTTTCAGAAACTCAAAAATCACAAGAGACGGGACATCTCCAAACAAGATTTTCATGGAGTTTGCTGTAACTGGAGTACACATATTCATGCCTGTGTGTGTGATATGTATGTTCGAGCTGACATGTATTTTCTGCTGTGTTCAGTGCTTTCCTATGCTTTTACTTGCATCCACATTGTGATATGTAGGAAAGGGTGAGGAAGAGAGAGAGAGAGAGACAGACAGACAGACAGATTGAAGTCTCGACTGGTTCCAGCAAAACAAGGAAACTACATCCATCACAGGCACAAATGAAAGGAAAAGAACAGTCCAAAGAACAGGACGATCAAACATACACCGTCATTGTCTTCGCTATCCTAATCCATTTAGGTGTGTGACGCTTTGGGAAATCCTACCACAGCGACAGAATGCAGAGCCGCAGGCTAATGTCCTTCCTTAGTCTTGAAATGTACTCTCTATGTGACGCTACCAGTTATGTCTTTCTATGCTGTTTTCCACCGGTTCTTCTGTTGGTTTTTTTTTTCCCTTTTGCTCTCCATTCTCCTGTCTGTGTTCTGGATATTCTTTTTCCCCCATGGTCACAGCTGTGCACGTGCCAGCTTTTTTTTTTTTTTTTTTGCTTTTTTTTTTTTTTTTTTTTTTTGCTGTAATCTGGTGATACGTTGGTGATAATTTTACACACTGTCTTGAGTGGAGACTACTTGCTAAGGCTGCATGGTCTGTTTGCCCATGTTGGTTTTTTGTTGGTTTTTTTTTTTTTTGGTTTGTTTTACATTTAATTGTTTTTCATTGATGGGTTGCTTTTTTGTTTCTGTGTATTTGTGTATTTTATCTGACAGTGAGAAATATAAGCAGAGTGGCTAGCACCCAGCACAGCTTAGTCGTATCTGCCCCAAGGTCATGCCAGTAGAGTAGCTGTCACGTTATCAATTCTATGTAAATTGTGTTTTGGGTATTGGTTCTTTTGTCATCATGGGACTCTGTCCACCCCCACCCCCTGCCCCACCCCCCACCCCCATCGCCACCCCTCTCTCACCTCCCCCCCCCCCCTTTTTTTTTAATGGATGTTATTTTTTCTCCTTACGCATATTTCTTATTTCCTTACGCATGCTTGAAAGGTTCTGTGTGTCATATAGGCTATTTTAATGAAAAATCATCGCTATGAGTGTGGATTAGGATTATGAGTATTTTCTTCAGGAACAACAATGACTGATTTTCTTTCATGTTTTTTTTGTTGTTGTTGTTGTTGTTTTTTGTAGGGAGTGGAGATAAGTTGAACCTCGCACTAATTCTTTGCTGTGTGTTACTGTACCGATCAGCTGAAAGACAAGTTTGACAGGAATCGTCAGTTTGTTTTGTGTACAGTTTGGTTTTTAAGACAAACCTCACAATAATTGTCTGCTGTGTGTTGGTATGCAGATCGGCTGAAAGACAAGTTTGACTGTTAACATCAGCTTGTTTTGCGTATGGATTGGTTTTAAGACAAACCTCACACCAATTCTCTGCTGTCATGTTGGTGTCCAGACCGGCTGAAAGACAAGTATTGTTCAGCTTGTTTTGTTTACAGATGGGTTTTAAGACAAACATCATGCTAATTCTGTACTGTGTGTTGGTGTCCAGACCGGCTGAAAGACAAGTATTGTTCAGCTTGTGTTGTTTACAGATGGGTTTTAAGACAAACATCATGCTAATTCTGTACTGTGTGTTGGTGTCCAGACCGGCTGAAAGACAAGTATTGTTCAGCTTGTTTTGTTTACAGATGGGTTTTAAGACAAACATCATGCTAATTCTGTACTGTGTGTTGGTGTCCAGACCGGCTGAAAGACAAGTATTGTTCAGCTTGTTTGTTTACAGATGGGTTTTAAGACAAACATCATGCTAATTCTGTACTGTGTGTTGGTGTCCAGACCGGCTGAAAGACAAGTATTGTTCAGCTTGTTTTGTTTACAGATGGGTTTTAAGACAAACATCATGCTAATTCTGTACTGTGTGTTGGTGTCCAGACCGGCTGAAAGACAAGTATTGTTCAGCTTGTTTTGTTTACAGATGGGTTTTAAGACAAACATCATGCTAATTCTGTACTGTGTGTTGGTGTCCAGACCGGCTGAAAGACAAGTATTGTTCAGCTTGTTTTGTTAACAGATGGGTTTTAAGACAAACATGCTAATTCTGTGCTGTGTGTTGGTGTGCAGACCGGCTGAAAGGCAAGCGTCGGGATGGCACCCCGGACAAGTCGGCCACACCTTCCCAGGAGGCTCAGGACGAGAACCGACCTCCATCACGACACATCATCTGGGACGAGGAGATTGAACAGCTCCAGATTAAACCAGACGACCTGGAGAAGGTGTGTGTGTGTGTGTGTGTGTGTGTGTGTGTGTGTGTGTGTGTGTGTGTGTGCCTGTGTGTCTGGGGTGTGTGGCCTGTGTGTCTGTGTGTGTGTGTGTGTGTGTGCCTGTGTGTGTGTGTGTGTGTGTGTGTGTGTGTGTTTTGGGGAGAGATGTCACAACACACCATCTGGGACGAGGAGATTGAACAACTCCAGATTAAACCAGAGGACCTGGACAAGGTGTGTGTGTGTGGTGTGGGGGGGGGGGGGGGGGGGGGGGGGGGGAAGTGTGTGTGTGTGTGGGTGTGTGTGTGAGTGTGTGTGTGTGCAGTTGAGAAGATGGAAGAGTGTAAGCTTAATCCAGGGATATGAAAAATGTTGTAAATGGAGAGGGAGGTTGTCTTTGTCATACACACAAATGCATGCCAGCATGTAAGAAACAGAAATGCTCACACACACACACACACACACACACACACACACACACACACACACACACACACACACACACACACAGTTTAGACCATTTCAGTGTGTTTTTATTTCAAATCTGTTAATATAAAACCAAAAGTTATACAAATGCATTATTTTCAACTGTGTTCCCTTCTGTTTTGAGGAGGGGGGGGTAACTCTTTGGAAGGGAGGTAATGTCCAGGCCTGTGTCTTGTTTTCAGATGCGTGTCCCAGCTCCCCCTGATGATCGGCCTATGGTCACTTCCAAGCTGACCGTTCGCAAGATGAAACCTGCCTTCGAGTTGAACAAGGCCAAAATGAAAAAGTATGGTTAGTTTGTACCTGAGGAACAAAAACATTGCACCTGTGAATGTTTTTCACTTCACACACCATAACTGCCAGTCGTTACCTTTTGTCACCTAATGAATAAGGGGAGTCGCAGACTCCCGGCTGGGAGGTCGTGGGTTCGAATCCCATCAGAGTCATGTGGGTTTTTTCTGCCCCGACCGGCTCCTACCCAGAGCTGAGTTTGCTGCAGACTCAGTTGGGAAGACTGGGACCACACAGTTGAGTTTCATTCACTTAATGGATGCGTTTCTGAGAGTGTTGCTCAAATTTCTTGACCGACACTGCAGGTGCCTGTATCTCTCGGGCCTGGTTGACACCGGGATATATTATGAAAGGAAGCGTAGAGTACAGCCCTGTCATGTAGTCTCAGACCGAAATGGAAATCCGTAGCATCATCCTAATCATCCTCATTCTCATTGATCAGCATTAAAAAAAAATAAATAAATAAAAAAATAATGAATAAGGGGAGGCAAATGCAGCGCCTGTGGTGAAATAATTACGTACCCCAGACTTTTAGACTAATACACACTCACACACAAAACACTCCCACCCACGCACACATACATGCACACACACACACACATTAAAACACACACACATACGCACACACACACTAAAACACACACTCACACATACGCGTACGCACACTAACCCACACGCTCGCACACAGAAACGAAGATGTGATCCGTGACTGCATACAACGAAGACCCGCCTTTTTTTCTGGTTAAAGGTCGTGTTCGCTCCAAGCACTCCAACGCTCATCTGTCTTACCAGATTACTTATGCTGTCGACTCACCTGACCTTAATGAAGTTAAGAATTGGTTGGTCAGTATTGTTAGTAATATAGCCATGCACATTCTTTTTTTTTATCATTCAAAAGCTGCGGAACATCTCATGCTGTGTCTGCATCATGCCCCTCATAAGTGAACTAACTCCTTCAGTGTTGAGGAGGATAGCTCTCTAACTTTTGAGGGTGTTTTTGTGTGTGTGTGTGTTTCTTTGTTTTTTTTTTGGTTTTTTTACTGCCTTTCTTGTCACCAGTACCAACACTGGGTTGGAGCATACAGTACAGCCACTTAAATTTTTGGGGGAAAATTTCTCGGCTTCAGGGGACTGCCCATGACCTCAGAGAGGCAGGCACACTCTTCCCAGGCCCTCTCTCCCAACAGTTTTCATTTCCTTTTCCACAGGTTGGCAGCCATGACACAATCGTCGACTACACCCTTCCCAGGCCCCTCTCCCCAACAGTTGTTCATTTCCTTTTCCACAGGTTGGCAGCCATGTCACAGTCGTCGACTGATAATACAAACTTGAAATGATCTGATCAGACCTCTTTGCTCCCAGGGTGACCAACCAGGCAGAGTGCATGCAAATTTTCTGCTTGCCTAGGCTTTTTATTTTTTCAGTTAACAAAACCTTTGCCTCCTCCCTACTACTACTACACACACACACACACACTCCCCCACGTGCCAAACTGCGTTGGCTTTGGTGTCAGGTGCTGCTTTCACCTTGCTTGGATCAAGCACTCGATCGCTCATGAAAGGGAAGTAAGAGTAGAAACAGCGACCCAGTGAGAAATCATGTAAACTGTTTTGTCTCCCTTCTTTGTTGCTTTTTCTTGGGGCGGGGAGGGATGCAGTGGTGTAGAATCACTGACTTCGCACACAGTTCTTTGTATGATAACACTCAGAATCGCATTAAAACTGACCTTTACAACTCTGTTTAAGACTTCATAAGGTGACTTTTTTTTTTTCCTTTTTTTTTTCTCCCTTCTCTTTGAACTGTCATGTTTTCGGCCACTCCTTTGGCACCGCAGCCCTGGCGCTCGTTTCGATGTCATGTACTCTGCCACATCCAGACCCGCCCAGGCACCAGCAGTCAGCATGGTGGTAGCCAGTATCAGGTTGGTGTGAGGCACCCCCACCTGCCGGAGAAGACACTGCACTGTTGCAGAGTCACACAGAGAGGCACTTCAGGGGGTGGGGAGTGGTGACGCCTGACCTGATCCAGCGTAGGCAGGACACACCACCTCACAAGCCCCCTGATTCACGACGCGGGGGGGGGGGGGGGGGGGGGGGGGGGGGGGGGGGGGGGGGGGGAGGCAGGACACACCACCTCACAAGCCCCTGATTCACGGGGGGGGGGGGGGGGGAGGGGGAGGCAGGACACACCACCTCACAAGCCCCCTGATTCACGACGCGGGGGGCACTTATCCTGTAGCAATTGCCCCTGAGAACATGACAATAACAGTGACTGGTACAGACTTACACAGGTGCATAAGAGAGAGAGAGACAAACCGACTGCAAACAGCCATATCAGGGCTGTCCCCGCGTTGAAGTCAACTCACAAGTCATTAATAAAACAAACAAACAAAAAAGCCTCATCCACACAACCCTTTAAAATGCATTTCCTAAAAAAAAACCACCAAAAATTTCGTTAAAAATCTTTCTTCCATAAAAATCTTAGATCAGAAGAAAAATGTTGATCTCTTTCAGAAATTCAAAGATCACATCTGGTGGGACATCTCTGGACAAGGTTTTCATGGAGTGTGCTGTAAAGTGTTTATGTCTCACATCATGCAGGTCCCAACACTCTAAAAGAATATGTTTCACTGTGAGTGGTACATGACATGGAACGCCCATGGAGCTTCTTCACCATTTAAAAGATAATGGAGAGAAAATCAAAACAATGATCACCACAAAAGCATGGCCACAGACATTGATGCACTTTTGTTTAATGATGGCCGGTCAGAAGGACTAAGGACATGCTGTGGAGTTGCACTGTGGTCAGCAACTACATGACAAGGCAGTACTCTATGCTTCTTTCTTTTATTTTTCACATGTCCGCCAAGCCCAGGAGGTACAGACACCTGCAGTGTTGGCAGGGAAAGTTGGTAGGTTTTTCGCACCATCTGCATCACTTTGCATCCCTGATACTGTCACTTCAAGTCAGAGATGGCTTCAGGTGTTGAGTGAGCTCAGCGTACAGTGAAACACTTGTATTACTTACTCAAGATGATGTGATGGTTGTGGGCCTGTCTGTGTGTGTGCAGTAAGAGTGTTTCAGCTGCGCTCACCGCCATTCCTTCCCATGTAGGTGCCTGTATGTAGATAATGCAGGTATTTGTGTTTATTTATGTAATTATGTAAGGTGCTTTGTTACATGATGAAAAGGCAGCCCCAGGTTTAGATCGACCATGGTGGAAGACTGCGCTCTCCCAGATGTTAACCAGTTGTCATCATGGTGTTACATCTGGTGGTTTTTGCGCAGGTCTGATTGCTTCGTTGGTTGGTTGGTGGGGTGGTATGTTGGCTGGGTGGTTGGTGGGTTGGTGTGTTGGCTGGTTGGTTGGTCGGTTGGCTGGTTGGTTGGTCGGTTGGTGTGTGTTTTGTTTCACTTGTGGGGGGCTGAAGATGTTGGGTTGCTTTCTGTGTTCTGCAACAGTGTGAAAGTGGCCAGGTCTGCCTCCCCAGATGCTGAGCTGAAACAAGTCGACAATTCAGGTAGGTTTACTGGCTACATCTCTGTCCGTCTGTGTGTGTGTCTGTCTGTCTCTGTCTCTGTCTTTCTGTCTGTCTCTGTCTCTGCTCTCTGTCTCTTTCTCTCTATCTGTCTGTCTGTCTCTTTTTCTCTCCCCCTCTCTCTCTCTTTCTATCTCACTCTCTCTTTCTCTCGCTCTCTCTCTCTCTCTCTCTCTCTCTCTCTCTCTCTCTCTCTCTCTCTCTCTCTCTCTCTCTCTCTCTTCTGTCATAGTCTCTGTGTCTCTCCTCCTCAGTCTCTTTCTCTCTGTCAATTTTGTCACGACAAAAAAATCACGTCTGAACTACACATTCCACTCATAACTGTGCACGAGGTGTATCAGTACCTACTTCATCTCAAACAGTCAGGAACACGTGGACTAGATGGCATAGATGGCAAAATTCTGAAATTCTCGGCTCCAGTTATAACTGACACGTTAACGTATATCTTTAATCTGTGCATAGATAAAAGTTATTTTCCTAATGCGTTCAAAAAAGCAAAAGTTATACCCATTCATAAATCTGGTGATAATACTGATCCTTCAAACTACAGACCAATATCAATCTTATCTATCCTTTCCAAACCTCTAGAAAAGCATTTAAATAAACACATCCTTCATCACTTCAACAAGTACAATTTGCTCCATCCCGGACAGTCTGGTTTCAGACAGAAACATTCCTGCCATTCTGCATTAATCAGTCTTGTAGATGTGTGGCTTAATAATATTAATAACAACAGATATTGTGGTGTCTTATTCGTTGATTTTAAAAAAGCATTCGATGTCATTGACCACAATCTCCTTATTCGAAAACTGGAGATATACGGTCTTTCAAAATCCGCCTTATCCTTCTAAAATCATACATCACAAAACGACAACAATGCGTCTTATCGGGGACGGATGTCTCTTCTATAACAACTCTTAAGTATGGCGTTCCACAAGGCTCCATTTTAGGCCCGCTACTCTTCTCAATCTACATTAATGACCTACCCCTACATGTGAGATCTACATGCGACCTCTTTGCAGATGACACCACAATTCACACCAGCCATAATGATCCTTCCAGTCTTTCAAAACATTTGCAAGAGAGTACCAACGACCTTGTAAAATGGACCGAACTAAATCATATGTCACTTCACCCTCAAAAAACAAAACTCATGTACATTCATCATCATCATTCTCTTGCCCATGATGGGCGTAGAGGAGAGATGAGAGACACTCTCGAAGCCAGGCACCGCCATCCGGCCCTGTCCTCTGCCTGTCGCATCAGCGTAGGGCCATCCATCCTGGTCCATTCTTTGATGTTGTCCATCCAGCATTTGGCTTGTCGTCCCCTTCGTCTGCCGCCTTCCAGCGTGCCCTGGATGACTGTTTGGGCAGTGAATTGTGGCTATGACATGCCCGAACCACGACAGCTTCCTCTTCTTGACTGTTGCCAAGAGGGTTCTTGGGGGCCTGCAAGTGATGTTATTTGGCTCCTCACAAGGTCGTTTGTCTTCCGGTCTTGCCAAGAGATCCCGAGCAAGCGCCTGAAGCATTTAGTTTCAAACGTCTGGATTCTCTTGGTGGTCTCTGCTGTCATGGTCCAGCTTTCGCAGCCATACAGCAGGATGGACAGCACCAGGGACTTGTACAGCTTCATCTTTGTAGGAAAGCTGATCTCCCTGCTCTTCCAGATCTTGTTTAGCTTTGCCATTGCTGCTGTTGCGATCGCTAGTCTGGTCTTGATTTCTGTTGTAGAGCGACCGTCTTTGGTGAGAGTGGCGCCAAGGTATTTGAAAGCGCCCACTTCTTCAAGCTGTTGTCCGTTCATGTAGATTTCAGCATGGGTGTTGGTTGTGCTGTTGACCAGGACTTTGCTTTTTTCTGTGCTCACTACCATTCCATATGCACCTGCCCTTTCTTCCAGTCTCTTTGTCAGGTCTTGTAGTTCTTCGTTGCTGCCTCCCATCAGGTCGATGTCATCTGCGAACCTCAGATTATTGATGATTCTTCCTCCGATGGAGACAGTGGAGTGGAAGTCATGGAGGGTTTCACGCATGATATTTCCAGGAAGAGATTGAACAGTACGGAGATAGCAGGCAGCCTTGACGGACTCCAACTGTGGTCTTGAAGTAGTCCCCTATCTGGTTGTTGAGGAGGACTGCGCTGCTGGCGGTGTTATACAGCGCCTGGATGGTTTGGACGAGACCCTCCTCAATGCCAAACTTTCTGAGCACTTGCCACAGACCCTTGTGCCACACCCTGTCAAAACGCTTTCCTAAAGTCAATGAAGTTGTGGAACAGGTCTCTCTGATGTTGCAGATGTTTCTCCATCAGTATCCGGCAGGTGAAGATCTGTTCTACTGTGCTTCTGCCTGCCCTGAATCCAGCTTGTTCTTCCGCCAGTGTTCTTCCGCCTCTTTCTTCAGTCGATTCAAGATGACTCTGAGCATGATTTACTGGTGTGGCTAATGAGACTTATTGTTCTGTAGTTCTGGCATTGGCGTAGATTTCCCTTTTTGGGCAGGGGATGATGAGTGATTGAGTCCATTCTGTGGCCACTGTTTTGTCTCCCAGATCTTCTGACAAATCGATGTTACTAGAGTGACCAATTCCTTCCCTCCATGTTTGAGCAGCTCTGCTGGAATATTGTCTGCTCCAGGTGATTTCCCTGCCGGAAGGCTGCCGATGGCTTCTTCCACTTCTTCTCTCATCACTGGTAGTGGTGAGGATTCCCTTGATGGTGTTGAGTCCCCTCAAACAGACTGTCGTCTGGCTGTATAGGTAGTTGTAAAGTTCTTGGCAGTACTGTGTCCATCTGT
>JAFLJL010015043.1:0-17500 GCA_018398815.1 Conus ventricosus | reverse complement strand
CTTTGTCTCTCTGTGATTGTGCCTGCTCTTTGTCTCTCTGTGATTTTTCTGTCCTTTGATTCCTTTTTTTAATCTTAATATAGGGAAGAAAAAGAAACGAAAGAAAAATAGATATACCCAGTGGTTTTACCCTCTTCATATGAAAAATTGCCTGTTTTCTTTCTTTCCATCTTCCTTTTTACTCTCAGCACTCAACCCATCGCATAGTCAACAGTTATGATGATGCCTTCTCACTAATCCTCCAATCGTTAAAATAAGAAATCTCTGCAGGGTACGCGGGTCCTCGATACGACGCTGCAGGTCGGGTCATCCACTATAGCATTCTGGGAACGTTTGAGGATTTCCGTCGTGAGGCTCTGAACCGTGGGGACCTGCTGGTGAGGGGGCATGTGTTGTGTGGGAGGGAGGGATGAAACATCTGGTGGTGAGAGGGCATGTGTTGTGTGAGGGGAAGGGTGAAACATCTGGTGGTGAGGGGGCATGTGTTGTGTGGGAGGAGGGTGAAACATCTGGTGGTGAGGGGGCATGTGTTGTGTGGGAGGGAAGGGGTGAAACATCTGGTGGTGAGAGACAGTGTTGTGTGGGAGGGAGGAGAAACATCTGGTGGTGAGGGGGCATGGTTGTGTGGAGGGAAGGGAGAAACATCTGGTGGTGAGGGAGGACATGTGTTGTGTGGGAGGGAAGGGAGAAACATCTGGTGGTGAGGGGCATGTGTTGTGTGGGAGGGAAGGGAGAAACATCTGGTGGTGAGGGGCATGTGTTGTGTGGGAGGGAAGGGAGAAACATCTGGTGGTGGAGGAGCATGTGTTGTGTGGGAGGGAAGGGAGAAACATCTGGTGGTGAGAGGGCATGTGTTGTGTGGGAGGGAGGGGTGAAACATCTGGTGGTGAGGGGCATGTGTTGTGTGGGAGGGAAGGGAGAAACATCTGGTGGTGAGGGGCATGTGTTGTGTGGGAGGGAAGGGAGAAACATCTGGTGGTGAGGGGGCATGTGTTGTGTGGGAGGAAGGGAGAAACATCTGGTGGTGAGGAGCATGTGTTGTGTGGGGAGGGAAGGGTGAAACGTCTGGTGGTGAGGGGCATGTGTTGTGTGGGAGGGAAGGGAGAAACATCTGGTGGTGAGGGGGCATGTGTTGTGTGGGAGGAAGGGAGAACATTGGTGGTGAGAGAACATGTGTTGTGTGGGAGGAAGGGAGAAACATCTGGTGGTGAGGGGGCATGTGTTGTGTGGGAGGGAAGGGTGAAGCGTCTGGTGGTTTTCACCACTGCGGGGATTGGTAGAGAGCCTCCAAACGTCTGGTGGTTTTCACCACTGCGGGGATTGGCAGAGAGCCTCTGACAGATTTGCGGGGATTGGCAGAGAGCCTCTGACAGATTTGCGGGGATTGGCAGAGAGCCTCTGACAGATTTGCGGGGATTGGCAGAGAGCCTCTGACAGATTTGCGGGGAAAAAGTTAGTTGCAAAGTGAGGCGACTGCAGACGGAGATCTAAACAAATTTTTAAAGTACTTATTGTGACTCCACTGAATAACATGGGCAAATGAATCACAAGACAAATCATGACACACTTCGACCTTTTAGGTCTTTTTTAGGCAAAATTAACAACATTCAGGACAACAAAAATGAAAACCCGTCTTGCTCCGAATTCCACAAAAATAAGTGATGCTCGTTCTTCATTTTTGTTGACCTGAGTGTTGTTTATCTTGCCTGAAGAAGATCTAAGAGGTCGAAACGCGTCGTGTCGTGTCTTGTGATTCGTTTGTCCACTTTATTCGGTGGAGTCATAGTAATTACTTATAAAATTTGAGAGAGAAAAAAAAAATTTTTGAAACAAACAAACAAAAAGTTTGCCTGAGGAACTTGTAGAGATTTTGTTGTTCAGCTGCTTCATTAGGAAGATTGCTTTGTAGGTTTGTTTGTGGTGGGTCAGGGTGGGAAGTGGAGGGGAGAGAGAGGGCAGCAAATGTGGTACAGCTCTTCCAGTTTTGCCTTGCCCTGTGTATTTACCTCCCTTTGCCCATCTCTCCCATCTCCTGGCTGTCCCCCATTCCAGCCTGTATCCCTCCCTCTACCCTCCCCTGCTCTCTCCTCATCTGTTCATGGCAGTTTGTTTGTTGGCTTGTTTGTCTGTATTGTTTGTTTATCTCTGAACAGACTCTATCTGCCTCTGTAAGTTCTTTTTTTTATATCTGTACAATGTTTGCTGCAGATTACAGACTTTATTTTCAGCTTTCAGATACCTAATGATTGAGCTGATCAAACTGTTTTTATGTGATTTTTTTTCATCTGTGTGTATGTGTGTGTGTCTGTTGTCTGACTGTATATGAGTATGTATAAAAAAAGTCTAAAATACAAAGACCCCCTTCCTCTGAATTTTTTTTTTTTTTTTTTTTTTTTTTGTGGGGGGGGGGGGGGGGGGGGGGGGAGGCTGTTTCCCGTTTTTCCACAAGTCTGTTTCTCATTTTGCATGGATCCCTGCATGTTTTAACTGTGGGAAATATTTTTAGTAAATAATCTAGACATTCTGAATAGTTCATTTAGAACAAAATCATTTAGAAGTTTCATAAGTAGATTTCTGGAGAGAAAAAAAAAGAAGAAATTTTCCAAAAATGTGGGGAAAGAAAAGTCATTGTGAAGATTTCTGATTTCAGTTATGTGATAGGGTCTGGTTGTAATATGGCACGGGTAATGTTCCATGAATGGTAATCTGGTTAACAATCCATTTGTGGGGTTTTACTTGCATGTTGTGTGTGTGTGTGTGTGTGTGTGTGTGTGTGTGTGTGTGTGTGTGTGTGTGTGGTTGTGTGTGTGTGTTTGTGTGTTGTGTGTGTGTGTGTGTGTGTGTGTATGTGTGTGTGTGTGTTTGCACTTGAGCGTATATTTGAAAGACGTAGTGTCTTGTGTGTGCATCTTGACTTTCCAGCATTTGTTTTTCTGCCCAATGTCATTGCAGGACATCCCCACCCCTCGCATCAATGAGGCCTACACCAAAGACCAGCTGACGGTGAAGTATGAAAGAAGAAGAAGAGAGCAGCAGACGCAGGGAGGAAGAAAATGGAGGAAAACAATGCTCTGCGAAACTGGCAGAAAAAAATGATCGAGAGAAAGAGACAGCAGGGATACATTTCTAGTAGGGCTCTTCTTTCTGTTGGTCTTGTCTGTCTGTGTGTGTGTGAGGGGGAAAAAGATTGGGAGTGAGCCTTTGAGTATGTCTGCGTGTTGATGCATGAAAGATTTGACAGATGAAGGGAGGTGGAAGTGGTGTGTGGTTTGGTGTCAGTGTGTGCGTTTGTGTGTGTGCGTGTTTATAAAGGAAAGGTAATTATTTATTGATGACATACATTAATTGGTGGCTATTAGTTACTAATGATTATTGATTGAAGATTCATGGTTAATGTATGCCTTCAGAAGTTCCAAGAAAATGAACCAGAGAGATGAATAACTGAAAACACAAGACGATTGTGATTCCATTGATCTTTTACTTGTAATGACGGTGATGATGATAGCATTGATTGACATTTGATAGATGTCCACAGAACAGCGGCAGAAGGCCCCAGTGAGTGAATCAGACAGACAGTTAAAGGAAAACACAATAAATCATTAATCTGTTGATCCACTGACCAGTGATGATGATGATAATGATGATGATGCTGATGATGATGAAGAGATGATGATGGTGATGGTGATGACATGATGGTGATGATTATGATGACGGTGATGGTGATGACATGATGGTGATGATTATGATGACGGTGATGATGATGATGATGATGGTTGTGATCATGATGATCGTGATGATGATGGCGATGATGGTGATGATGATGGCGATGAGATAACGACGATGATGATGATGGTGATGATGATGATGATACTGATGTATATCCACAGAACTCCTGCAGAAGGCACCAGAGGACCTGGTGATGATGATGATACTGATGTATATCCACAGAACTCCTGCAGAAGGCACCAGAGGACCTGGTGATGATGATGATACTGATGTATATCCACAGAACTCCTGCAGAAGGCACCAGAGGACCTGGTGATGATGATGATACTGATGTATATCCACAGAACTCCTGCAGAAGGCACCAGAGGACCTGGTGATGATGATGATACTGATGTATATCCACAGAACTCCTGCAGAAGGCACCAGAGGACCTGGTGATGATGATGATACTGATGTATATCCACAGAACTCCTGCAGAAGGCACCAGAGGACCTGGTGATGATGATGATGCTGATGTATATCCACAGAACTCCTGCAGAAGGCACCAGAGGACCTGGTGATGATGATGATGCTGATGTATATCCACAGAACTCCTGCAGAAGGCACCAGAGGACCTGGTGATGATGATGATACTGATGTATATCCACAGAACTCCTGCAGAAGGCACCAGAGGACCTGGTGATGATGATGATACTGATGTATATCCACAGAACTCCTGCAGAAGGCACCAGAGGACCTGGTGATGATGATGATACTGATGTATATCCACAGAACTCCTGCAGAAGGCACCAGAGGACCTGGTGTAAAGATGTGATGACTGATGTATATCCACGAACTCCTGCAGAAGGCACCAGAGGACCTGCTTGATGAACCAGGCTGATGGCTACAGAAAGACGCAGGAAGATCGTTACCTCATCGACCGCACTCCCCTTCAGGACTATGGCAAAGGAGTGTGAGTGGACCTGCACATTGATGTGGCCTCTGCATGTCAGAGAGGGAGAGAGAGTACCTGCACATTGATGTGGTCCTCTGCATGTCAGAGAGAGGAGAGAGAGTACCTGCACATTGATGTGGTCCTCTGTCAGAGAGGGAGAGAGAGTACCTGCACATTGATGTGGTCCTCTGCATGTCAGAGAGAGGGAGAGAGAGTACCTGCACATTGATGTGGTCCTCTGTCAGAGAGGGAGAGAGAGTACCTGCACATTGATGTGGCCCTCTGCATGTCAGAGAGGAGAGAGAATACCATTGATATTTTTATGGCAGTCATTTCTTTTGTCTGGCCCTCTGCATGTCAGAGAGGGAGAGAGAGTACCAGTGATATTTTTATGGCAGTCATTTCTTTCGTCTTTTGTAACATGAGGACAACATGAATCCGATACAGCTCCCTTGCATGTCAGAGAGAGGATACCATTGACATGCTTGTCAGAGAGAGGATACCATTGACATGCTTGTCAGAATGCTGTCAGAGAGAGGATACCATTGACATGCTTGTCAGAAAGAGAATACCATTGACATGCATGTCAGAGAGAGAAAATACCATTGACATGCATGCCAGAGAGAGAGAGAGAGAGCACCATTGACATTTTTTTTATGGCAACCTTTTCTTTTTGTCTTTTGTAAAATGAGGACAACACAAATCCTGAACTTTTCTTTCTGAGATGATATTCACACTGATGTCATTTTGTTCAGTGTGTGGAACTGCTCCACAGGACATGCGTTGCCACGAACACATGTGTTCTTTTATGTGGTCATCATCCTCTGCTTCGGTCATGAAACCTTGTCCAATGGGGTGATTGTTGTCATCATCCTCTGGTTCATCAGTAATGACACCTTCCTTGTCCAATGGGGTGATTGTTGTCATCATCCTCTGCTTCATCAGTAATGACACCTTCCTTGTCCAATGGGGTGATTGTTGTCATCATCATCTTTCCTTGTCCAACGGGGTGATTGTTGTCATCATCCTCTGCTTCATCGGTAATGAACCTTCCTTGTCCATGGGGTGATTGTTGTCATCATCCTCTGCTTCATCAGTAATGACACCTTCCTTGTCCACTGGGGAGATTGTTGTCATCATCCTCTGCTTTGGTAATGACACCTTCCTTGTCCAATGGGGTGATTGTTGCCATCATCCCTGCTTCATCAGTAATGACACCTTCCTTGTCCAATGGGGTGATTGTTGTCATCATCCCTGCTTCATCAGTAATGACACCTTCCTTGTCCACTGGGGTGATTGTTGTCATCATCCATGCTTCATCGGTAATGAAACCTTCCTTGTCCACTGGGGTGATTGTTGTCATCATCCTCTGCTTCATCAGTAATGACACCTTCCTTGTCCATGGGTGATTGTTGTCATCATCAATGCTTCATCGGTAATAACACCTTCCTTGTCCAATGGGGTGATTGTTGTCATCATCCCTGCTTCATCGGTAATGACACCTTCCTTGTCCAATGGGGTGATTGTTGTCATCATCCTCTGCTTAATCAGTAATGACACCTTCCTTGTCCACTGGGGTGATTGTTGTCATCATCCTTGCTTCATCAGTAATGACACCTTCCTTGTCCACTGGGGTGATTGTTGTCATCATCCTCTGCTTCATCAGTAATGACACCTTCCTTGTCCAATGGGGTGATTGTTGTCATCATCCTCTTGCTTCATCAGTAATGACACCTTCCTTGTCCAATGGGGTGATTGTTGTCATCATCCTCTGCTTCATCAGTAATGACACCTTCCTTGTCCAATGGGGTGATTGTTGTCATCATCCTCTGCTTAATCAGTAATGACACCTTCCTTGTCCAATGGGGCAGCAGTGGTGGCACATCAGACAATGTCTTTTGTCATGAGCCTCACAGGCTGCTGTTTCAGGCCATGATGTAGTTCATCACAGTGTTTCAGTGGTTAGTGGGGAAGGCCTGGTGCAGCCCATCTTCTCTGCCCGTGTCATGTACACTACAATACATCTGCAATCCATATATACACTACATCTGCAACCATAATCACTACACTACATCTACAGTCCATTACTCTACACTATATCTGTAATCCATATGCACTGCACAGCATCTGTAATCCACATACGCTACACTCTATCTGCAATCCATTTACACTACACCACATCTGTAATCCACATATGCTACACCCTGTCAGTAAATCCTATACATTAGTGTAAAGAATGGATGTGGATGGTGTGTTGTCTGTAAAGACTGGGTGTGTGTGGTTGTGTATTGTCTGTAAAGAATGGATGGATGTGTGTTGTCTGTAAAGAATGGACATGAATGGTATGTTGCCTGTAAAATCTGGATGTGTATTGTCTGTAAAGAATGGACATGAATGGTATGTTGCCTGTAAAAACTGGATGTGTATTGTCTGTAAAGAATGGATATGAATGGTATTTGCCTGTAAAACTGGATGTGTATTGTCTGTAAAGAATGGACATGAATAGTATGTTGCCTGTAAAAACTGGATGTGTATTGTCTGTAAAGAATGGATATGAATGGTATGTTGCCTGTAAAACTGGATGTGTATTGTCTTAAGAATGGATGGATGTAATTGTCTGTAAAGAATGGATATGAATGGTATGTTGCCTTGTGAAAAATGGATGTGGATTGTCGGTAAAGAATGGATATGAATGGTATGTTGCCTGTGAAAAATGGATGTGGATTGTTGGTAAAGAATGTATGTGGACAATGTATTGTCTGTATAAAATGGATGCACTGCCGTATTTGTTATAAAACGGATACGGATGGGGGGTTGATTGTCTGTGAAAAAAATGGATGTGGAAAGTCGTTTGTTGTTTTTTTAAAGTGTAAGTGCTGGTGGTATGAAAAGAAGGGCTATGGACTGTCTCTGCAGACTGAAAGTTAATGAGTCATCTCTGGTTGCAGACCGTGTGGGCAGTGAGTTCTGGAAGCAGCAAGAGCCGTTTGGAGATGAACTGACCGGCGTCCAGTGAGTCTGGTTGTCATGGAGACAGCAATGTAGTGTGTGTGTGTGTTGTGTGTGTGTGTGATTGTGATTGTGATTTGTATTGACTATGTCGATTGCATGCGTAAATGCACAGTGTGCATGACACTGAAAGTGTCCCTCACTTTGCCAGGCATGTCGTTCGCCACATTTCTGTCTGTGTTTCAGTATGTCCTTGACCCAGTCAGAGAGAGGCTACCCCGCCCCTGTGGAGTGTAGGTGTTCCCTCCACTGTGCAAGATGAGAAAGGTGCCTCATCAGTTCAGTTTAGTTCAGTAGTTTTTGTTTGTAGTGTCATTATCACCCATGATTTTGCATCAAAATACCACATGTATTTCATTGTTTGAGCTGTTGTCGATGTTTTGTAAAAAAAAATTGTGTATGTGTGTGTAAAGTGAAGGGGTTGGGTGTTTAAGGTATGGGCCTGAACTTTGATGTGTGTGTGTGTGTGTGTGTGTGTGTGTGTGTGTGTGTGTGTGTGGTGTGTGTTTGTGCGCATGTGTGTGTGTGAGAAAGATTTGAGAAGAGAAGGGGACGGGAGAGATCCACAGGAGCAGTCAATGTCAAGTCGTCAAGAGGCAGCCCGCCTGAGGAGACACTGCACTGCTGTCGAGTCACTTCGGTGTTCAGTGGTATTCGTTCTGATCTAACATACGCAGGACACCATCTACTAAGCCCCCTACTGACGACAATAATTGGCATTAGTTGCGGAGCAGGCGTGAGTGAGCTCTCCCTCCAGAGGGAGCCACCACATCCGTCCAGCGACAGCCCCCATGGACTCGCCGATACCGGTGACCCCGAGGGAACCAAACTAAGGCCACAGATGTGGAGAGGACATCGAAATTGAGGTCACCATGAGAGCAGGGCATGAAGGGCCACAGAATTTGAGACTTTTTTTTATGCTGATCAATGAGAATGAGGATGATTAATATGATGCTAGGATTTCCATTTTGGTCTGAGACTACATGACAGGGCTGTACTCTACGCTTCCTTTCATAATATATCCCGGCGTCAACCAGGCCCAAGATATACAGGCACCTGCAGAGTTGGTCAGGAAATTTGAGCAACACTCTCAGAAACGCATCCATTAAGTGAATGAAACTCGACTGTGTGGTCCCAGTCTTCCCAACTGAGTCCGCAGCAAACTCAACCCTGGGTAGGAGCCAGTTGGGGCAGAAAAAAACCCACATGACTCTGATGGGATTCGAACCCACGACCTCCCAGCCGGGAGTCCGCGACGCTAACCACTTCGCCACGGCGGCTGGTTACCTTTCAAATTTGGCGCATCTTGCTCATTCTTGGTTTTCAATGTCCTGAATGTTGTTTATCTTGCCTGAAGAAGACGTAAGAGGTCGAAACGCGTCGTGTTTTGTCTTGTAATTTGTTTGTCCATGTATAACCCAGCGGAGTTAATTAAAATTCCTTTTGAAATTTGTTTCAGTTTCTGCATGCGGTCAGCTCACTGTGAAACTCCCTGTACTAAAATAAAGACTGTAGGTAATGAAAATTCATACAGGCAAGTTGTGGTTTACAAAGTTGAAAATGCTGTTATCGTTCCCAGGGATCCAGTGGGAGCCGGAATACCGCACCCCTTCCCATCATCCCTGGCATCGCTCGTCCTATTCTCCAGCATCGTCGGAAGCAGCTGCAGCTGATCATGGATGAACTGACCTCCCATAAACCTGTGAGTGACATGTTTATTTCTCCAGTGGTCATAACATTACTGCCCATAAACCTGTGAGTGACGTGTTTATTTCTCCAGTGGTCATAACAGATGTTTATTTCTCCAGTGGTCATAACAGATGTTTATTTCTCCAGTGTCATAATATCACTGCCCATAAACCTGTGAGTGACATGTTTATTTCTCCAGTGGTCATAACATTACTGCCCATAAACCTGTGAGTGACGTGTTTATTTCTCCAGTGGTCATAACATTACTGCCCATAAACCTGTGAGTGACGTGTTTATTTCACCAGTGGTCATGACGTTACTGCCCATAAACTTGTGAGTGATGTGTTTATTTCTCTTGTACTTACACATGAGTTCCCACAGATCTGTGAATGATATATTTATTTCTCCTGTAATCATGAAGTTAATTCCCATAAACTTGTGATGGATGTGTTTATTTCTCCAGTGTACATAACAATAGTTCCCACTAACCTGTAAGTGATGTGTTTATTTCTCCTGTACTTATCACATTAGCTCTTATGAACCTGTCATTGATGTATTTATTTTCCTGTACTTATCACATTAGCTCTTATGAACCTGTCATTGATGTATTTATTTCTCCTGTACATATCACATTAGCTCTTATGAACCTGTCATTGATGTATTTATTTCTCCAGTGCTCATAACATTAGTTCTCATATGCCGATGATTGATGTGCATTTTCTCCAGTACTCATAACGTTGGTTTCCATAAACCCGAGAGTGATGTTTTTATTTCTCCAGTGCTCATAAAATTAGTTCTCACGAACCAAATAACAACATGCACATGTTCCTTTCCATCTTGTTTTAGGACTTGAGAGAAAATACTTTAGTGCCGTTGTCACGACCTACCCCTGGAGGTCTGCCCTGACAGGATCGGTCTAGGTGGGAGTGAAGGAGGTGACTGACTTCACACGCCCCGCAAGAGACCACACAATAAAGATTACGATACAACACCCCATTTATTCACACCAACATACAGTCATAAATAAGCATTCCAACCACACAACATGCACAATCACAATCAAGCATTCCAACACACACAACATGCACAATTATAAATAAACATTTCACCATACGACGTACACAATCACAATCACAGCATTTCAACACATATGACATATACACAATTATAAATAAACATTCCCAGCATCCATCCCTTCCCACACCATGGAGTGCCTCCACACCCCTGCCTCTCCAAAGTCTACTGGGAGCACCCTGTCGCACTAGGTGCTCCGAACCGGGCCGGTTCTTGAAGAGAGACGTTCAAGGCCGACACCCTCGACACACACAAGCAGGCAGTGAAGAGCGCGTCCTGGGGGGGGGGGAAACGTGGCGTTGTTGCTGGAGGTCCTGGACGGGGATCAGGACCGGCCAGTCAAAACCACGGCTTTTCTACCAGAACGTGGTCCCGACCAGTGCGTGATCCCAACCAGCGCGCGGTACCAACCAGAGCGTGGCCCCAACCAGCGCGTGGCACCAACCAGTCCGTGGTCCCGACCAGAGCGTGGCCCCAGCCAGAGCGTGGCACCAACCAGTCTGCGGTCCCAACCAGAGCGTGGCCCCAGCCAGCGCGTGGCACCAACCAGGCTGCGGTCCCAACCAGAGCGTGGCCCCAACCAGAGCGTGGCCCCAACCAGCGTGTGGCACCAACCAGTCCAGGCTCCGGGTGAAGCCCCCGGGAGGGGGGGGAAAAGGTAGCTGGAGGAGAGAAGAAAGGGAGGGAAGGAAGGGCACTGGAACCCCGCCGTCAGTACAATCTGACCCATGCTGTTAAATCCTAACAGCCACTCGCATGATGGGCGAGGGGAGGTCTACTAAATACACCAACAACACCAGCTCAACACAGACCTGAGCATAACACAGTAAACCAATCAAATCAGGAATGTTCGTTAAAGTCTTCTCACACGAAGCAGGTAAAAGACTGCATTAAATCAACAGGCTATAAAACCAATATGAATTATCTTCACCCTTCTCTCACTCACGTTTAACAATTTCCTTTCTTAGGAAATAAACCAACACAGCGACCATCGCTTTATAACTGCCACCACATTTGCAAATAATAATTCAATGGCATAATTGTCACATTTTATAGCCACATTTCAAAATAACACAAATCTCCAACCACGCATCCAAACGACAAATCATGCGTACGCACGCTCGCAACATAAAACTCGTTCTCCTTGCACACACAAACAGACGGTGGCCGAAGGATAAGAGTCCGGTGAATGTGACAGGGGCGGACGAGCGAGACCAAGCAAGTACCAACCCTGAATCACCAGGTTCTCTCCCATCCCCACCGACTACCGCATCACGAGATGCATAAACAGGAGAAAGAATTTTGGATATAATTTAGGATGGCCAGGTTAAAGACTGAATTAACCGGAGAAAAGGTCTCAAACAATATTTCTTTTACAATTTTGAAAACAAAAGAAAATTGCGCAAAAGAGAAGAATAAGCCGGCTAACAACAACAAACCAAAACAAACAAACCACGAAACTGATGCTTACCAGCTACCCGTGGGTGACCCCGAAGAGGCGGGTCAAACGACTCTCTCTGCCCTCTGTCCAGTCGAGAGGACAGAGGCGCAGATGCGGAAAAAGAAGAAGTGATGTCCCTCTCCTACAGGCCGACTGTAGGAATTGAAGATACCGACTGTACCTTCGACGATACGGTGAAGAACCAAGACCGGAGCAGGCGCTCCCAGAGACATCTTCCGCTCGAGTGAAGAGCTAACCTCCCTCAGCGATGGCGGCCAACATGCCACGCTACGTCACAGAGTGAGCATACTTCAAACTAAAAGAAATGAAGCACGTGCGACAGGTAAAAAGACAGGCGAGAGGCCGATAGACAGCAAGTTCGAGAGAAAGGTACCAGCCACCCGTGAACCTGCAGGATGAATAGCACGGGCAGTGGAATTAGAGAGAGAGAGAGAGAGAAAGCAAACCGAACGTGAGCTGAACTACACCAAGGTGCAACCGCACCACAAGCCGCACTAAGGGACGGACACGTGACAACAACAACGATAATAAACAAATGAATAATTCCGCCACCCCAGTTGGGTCAAACGTCGTAGGCCTCGTGACAAACTCGTGACAGCCGTCTCTGTGGTCGTTCTCTCCAGCTGTCAACTCCATCTCACAGTTTGTTGTCATTGTTCTCTCCAACTGTCAACTCCATCTTACAGTTTGTTGTCATTGTTCTCTCCAACTGTCAACTCCATCTTACAGTTTGTTGACATCATTCTCTCCAACTGTCAACTCCATCTTACAGTTTGTTGACATCATTCTCTCCAACTGTCAACTCCATCTCACAGTTTGTTGTCATTGTTCTCTCCAACTGTCAGCTCCATCTTACAGTTTGTTGACATCATTCTCTCCAACTGTCAACTCCATCTCACAGTTTGTTGTCATTGTTCTCTCCAACTGTCAACTCCATCTCACAGTTTGTTGACATCATTCTCTCCAACTGTCAACTCCATCTTACAGTTTCTTGACATCATTCTCTCCAACTGTCAACTCCATCTTACAGTTTGTTGACATCATTCTCTCCAACTGTCAACTCCATCTTACAGTTTGTTGACATCATTCTCTCCAACTGTCAACTCCATCTCCTGTCTTTTCTGACCACTCTCAAGAGCTGTCAACTTCATCTCACAGTCTGTAGTCATTATGGAGTTGGTAGATGATGGGCTGACAGCCCCTCCTGATCAGAGCGGCAGAAGACAGACCTGGCTGGCGCTGTCTGGCCCGCAAGACGTCCATCATGTCTCCCCCACAACCATCCGGTCAAGGGAGAGAGTGAGAGTGAGATGATGGGAATCATTACAACACAGTACTGAAGATTTTTTTTTATTCTGTTTGTTATGTCAGGAAATTTAACCCAATAACTTTGCCCAGTAAAAAAAAAAAAAAAAAAAAAATTCAATTGATGCAGTTAGCTTGATTAGTTCCCATAAATCTATGATTCACATTAGTTAGTGATTCTGCCCTCAGATTCTGTGAATTTAAGGTAAACATATCCTTTGAAATGGAAACTGGAGATATAGACACCCTTTTAAAAGACTAACAGACAGACCAATCCCAGCCGCCTACCTCTTTAAGTTTTATTCCAATGCTTTCTGTCTGCAGGACTTTGCTGGGCTGCAAGTGATAGGCACCAACAAGCCGCAGAACAAGGCAGTGGAGAAGGAAGAGGACTCAGAGGATGGAATGGACGTGGACGACGCTCAGGATCAGCTCAATGAAGCGGGCCAGCAGAAAGCGCCTGATGTGCAGTATGTCTCATGGCGTTTTATGCCGACATGTAACCACCTCCCATGAAATGAAGGGCAAACTGCACTTGTAACAGACAGACAGACTGACTGACAGACAGACAGACTGACAGACAGACTGACTGACTGACTGACTGACTGACTGACTGCAGAGTGACCGCACTTGTAAGAGATAGATAGGAAGATAGATAGACAGATCGATAGATAGATTGATAGACAGATAGATCGAAATAGGAGAGAAATGCCTTTCCAATGGTGTGTACAGGGTTTCCATCAAAAGAAGAGAGAAATACTGTTCCATTGTTATATACAGGGTTTCCATCAAAAGAAGAGGGAAATACTGTTCCATTGTTATATACAGGGTTTCCATCAAAAGAAGAGGGAAATACTGTTCCATTGTTATATACAGGGTTTCCATCAAAGAAGAGAGAAATACTGTTCCATTGTTATATACAGGGTTTCCATCAAAAGAAGAGGGAAATACTGTTCCATTGTTATATACAGGGTTTCCATCAAAAGAAGAGAGAAATACTGTTCCATTGTTATATACAGGGTTTCCATCAAAAGAAGAGGGAAATACTGTTCCATTGTTATATACAGGGTTTCCATCAAAAGAAGAGGGAAATACTGTTCCATTGTTATATACAGGGTTTCCATCAAAAGAAGAGGGAAATACTGTTCCATTGTTATATACAGGGTTTCCATCAAAAGAAGAGGGAAATACTGTTCCATTGTTATATACAGGGTTTCCATCAAAAGAAGAGGGAAATACTGTTCCATTGTTATATACAGGGTTTCCATCAAAAGAAGAGAGAAATACTGTTCCATTGTTATATACAGGGTTTCCATCAAAAGAAGAGGGAAATACTGTTCCATTGTTATATACAGGGTTTCCATCAAAAGAAGAGAGAAATACTGTTCCATTGTTATATACAGGGTTTCCATCAAAAGAAGAGAAAATACTGTTCCATTGTTATATACAGGGTTTCCATCAAAAGAAGAGGGAAATACTGTTCCATTGTTATATACAGGGTTTCCATCAAAAGAAGAGGGAAATACTGTTCCATTGTTATATACAGGGTTTCCATCAAAAGAAGAGGGAAATACTGTTCCATTGTTATATACAGGGTTTCCATCAAAAGAAGAGAGAAATACTGTTCCATTGTTATATACAGGGTTTCCATCAAAAGAAGAGAGAAATACTGTTCCATTGTTATATACAGGGTTTCCATCAAAAGAAGAGAGAAATACTGTTCCATTGTTATATACAGGGTTTCCATCAAAAGAAGAGGGAAATACTGTTCCATTGTTATATACAGGGTTTCCATCAAAAGAAGAGGGAAATACTGTTCCATTGTTATATACAGGGTTTCCATCAAAAGAAGAGAGAAATACTGTTCCATTGTTATATACAGGGTTTCCATCAAAAGAAGAGGGAAATACTGTTCCATTGTTATATACAGGGTTTCCATCAAAAGAAGAGGGAAATACTGTTCCATTGTTATATACAGGGTTTCCATCAAAAGAAGAGGGAAATACTGTTCCATTGTTATATACAGGGTTTCCATCAAAAGAAGGGAAATACTGTTCCATTGTTATATACAGGGTTTCCATCAAAAGAAGAGAGAAATACTGTTCCATTGTTATATACAGGGTTTCCATCAAAAGAAGAGAGAAATACTGTTCCATTGTTATATACAGGGTTTCCATCAAAAGAAGAGGGAAATACTGTTCCATTGTTATATACAGGGTTTCCATCAAAAGAAGAGAGAAATACTGTTCCATTGTTATATACAGGGTTTCCATCAAAAGAAGAGGGAAATACTGTTCCATTGTTATATACAGGGTTTCCATCAAAAGAAGAGAGAAATACTGTTCCATTGTTATATACAGGGTTTCCATCAAAAGAAGAGGGAAATACTGTTCCATTGTTATATACAGGGTTTCCATCAAAAGAAGAGAGAAATACTGTTCCATTGTTATATACAGGGTTTCCATCAAAAGAAGAGGGAAATACTGTTCCATTGTTATATACAGGGTTTCCATCAAAAGAAGAGGGAAATACTGTTCCATTGTTATATACAGGGTTTCCATCAAAAGAAGAGAGAAATACTGTTCCATTGTTATATACAGGGTTTCCATCAACAGAAGAGAGAAATACTGTTCCATTGTTATATACAGGGTTTCCATCAAAAGAAGAGGGAAATACTGTTCCATTGTTATATACAGGGTTTCCATCAAAAGAAGAGAGAAATACTGTTCCATTGTTATATACAGGGTTTCCATCAAAAGAAGAGGGAAATACTGTTCCATGTGTTATATACAGGGTTTCCATCAAAAGAAGAGAGAAATACTGTTCCATTGTTATATACAGGGTATCCATCAAAAGAAGAGGGAAATACTGTTCCATTGTTATATACAGGGTTTTCCATCAAAAGAAGAGGGAAATACTGTTCCATTGTTATATACAGGGTTTCCATCAAAAGAAGAGGGAAATACTGTTCCATTTGTTATATACAGGGTTTCCATCAAAAGAAGAGAGAAATACTGTTCCATTGTTATATACAGGGTTTCCATCAAAAGAAGAGGGAAATACTGTTCCATTGTTATATACAGGTTTCTATCAAAAGAAGAGGGAAATACTGTTCCATTGTTATATACAGGGTTTCCATCAAAAGAAGAGAGAAATACTGTTCCATTGTTATATACAGGGTTTCCATCAAAAGAAGAGGGAAATACTGTTCCATTGTTATATACAGGGTTTCTATCTGTTAAAAAGTGAAGGAAGTTGTGCACCCAGCAGTGTGGAAGACTAAAAATTACTTATTTCGTTCAACGCCCATCTTGCGCCGAATTTGAAGAGACAAGTGACTGCTCGTTCTTCCTTTTCATTGTCCTGATTGTTGTTTATCTTGCCTGAAGAAGACCTAAGAGGTCGAATCGCGTCGTGTTTTGTCTTGTAATTCGTTTGTTTATGTTTGGCAGCTATAGTACATAAACTTTTTAAGATTGGTTTAGATTTTTGCCTGCACTTTCCGCCCTTTGCACCTATTTGTATGTGATGTGTATGTTTGATGTCCTCGCTGTGCAACTATTTGTATGTGATGTGTATGTTTGATGTCCTCGCTGTGCAACTATTTGTATGTGATGTGTATGTTTGGTGTCCTCGCTGTGCTGTTCCACAGAGACCCGTTCCATGAGTACCCGGATGTCCGTCCTCCACCTGTGTTTGGTCCGTCCCTGCAGTTTGCTGGTCAGACGGCAGGCTGGACAGGGGACAGTAACAGCTGCACTGGGCAGGTGAGTGTTGACAGGTGTCGGGGTGTGTCCTCTGTGTTTTGGCTGCGAGTTTGGGGGTGTTTTCCTTCTTTGCTGTGGTGTGTCCTCTGAGTTTTGGCTGCAAGTTTGGGGGGGTGTTGTCTGTGCTTCGGTCGTGAGTTGTGGGGTGTTTTCCTTCTTCACACTGGGCAGGTGAGTGTTGACAGGTGTTGGGGTGTGTCCTCTGTGCTTCAGTCATGAGTTGTGGGTTTTTTTTTTCCTTCTTCACACTGGGCAGGTGAGTGTTGACAGGTGTTGGGGTGTGTCCTCTGTGTTTTGGCTGTGAGTTTGGGGGTGTTTTCCTTCTTCACACTGGGCAGGTGAGTGTTGACAGGTGTTTGGGTGTGTCCTCTGTGTTTTGGCTGTGAGTTTGGGGGTATTTTCCTTCTTTGCTGTCATCTTCTTTTTTCTTCATAATTTTTTTTTCTTTTTCTCATTTGCTGCCGTCTTCTGCTTTCATTGATCTTCTTCTTTTTCCCGTTCTTTTTTTAAGTTTTTTTTTCTTCTTCCTGTTCA
>JAFLJL010015042.1:10000-15422 GCA_018398815.1 Conus ventricosus | reverse complement strand
TCGTTGCAAAGTGAGAGGACTGCAGGCGGAAATCTAAACAAATTTTAAATAATTGTTAGTGAACCGCAAAAAAAAAAAAAAAAAAAAGTGGACAAACGAATCATAAGACAAAACACGACGCGTTTCGACCTCTTAGGTCTTGTTCAGGCGAGATCAAAACAATTAGAACAACAAAAATGAACGAGCGATCACTTATCTTCATTCATTTCAGCGCAAGATAGGCGTTAAATCAATTTTTGCACTGAAATGATTGAAGGTAAGTGATTGCTCGCTCATTTTCGTTGGCCTAATTGTTTTGTATCTTGCCTGAAGAAGACCTAAGAGGTCGAAACGCGTCGTGTTTTGTCTCGTGATTCGTTTGTCCACTTTTTTTTTTCTTTTTTTTTTTTTTGTTCGCTAACATTTGTTTAAAATCCATAGCTATAATCTGTAACCCGCTCAAGAATGTATAGTATGTGTCATGTATTTCTAGTTTTATATTTGTTCTTTTATTAAAGATACAAAAAAAAGTAGAAGAAGAAGAAAAAAAAACACAAAAAACAGTCGTGTAGAAACGTCATTATGTTAGTTTGACATGTAACGTTATTTCGATTTCATCTTTGTTCTTTTACTTAAGTGAAAGTCATGTATAAATGTCATTATGCCAACCTGATAAACTTCATCATTAACTATCGTACTTTGTCGTTTTTGTTTTTCAAATTCGGCCCCGCTATCTTTTTGTTGGGATAAATTACCTTTTTTTTCTGGCGGAGTTCATCATGATATCATTGGAGAGAACGTTCACCAAGGAATTGAAATTCCTCTTCTGTCTTCCTGGCGGAGTTCATCATGATAATAAAAAAAAATTATCATTGTAGAGAACGTTCACCAAGGAATTGAAATTCGTCTTCTGTCTTCCTGCGTTACATATATTTTTCTGTCCTCTCTTGTGTGTGTGTGTGTGTGCCTCTGTGTGTGTGTGTGTGTGTGTGTGTGTGTGTGTGTGTGTGTGTGTGTGTGTGTGTGTGCCTCTGTGTGTGTGTGTGTGTGTGTGTGTGTGTGTGGTGGTGGTGGTGGTGGAGGTGGAGAGGAAGGGGGATTTATGTGCGGATCTCGGAATCGTCTCTGCACCTGTCGCTCTGTAAGAGTAGCGGCATAACCCTTAACCATTCCCGTGTCAAAAACCAGCGATAATTTTGTCTATAGCTTGCTCCAGACTTGTGTCGATGTCCGACGGGTGGATTTCTGGGCCCCTGCTGTTACACTCCTACAGATCGGAACGCAAACACCGAAGCGTATCCTGAATATGCAACATGTCATCATCATCTCGAATCGGCTTGATGTGTTCCTCCTGTGTTGTGTACTATGTTCATCCAATTCGGTGTTAGGTACGGCCAGTTCATTCGCGACACAAGTGGTACCGAGACCAGCTCCAACCTGTTCATGTCGTCCGTTCTGCTGCTTCGATCTCTCTTGATCCCGTCGCTCCTGGCAGCGGGAAGGGGGGAGGGGGGGTGCAAAGGGGTACAGGATTGTATATAATGGGCAGAATTCTATTTTATTTTTTTATATTTTTTTTTAATTTTTTTTCTCTCTGTGTGTGTGTGTGTGTGTGTGTGTGTGTGTGTGTGTGTGTGTGTGTGTGTGTGAACGTGGGTGTGGATGTGCCTGCGCGCGTGTACGTGTGCGTGAAAGAGTGTGTTTGTGAGAGTGAATGCATGTGTGTACGAGTGCTCGAGTATGAATGTGTGTGTGTGCGTGCGCGTGTGTGTGTGTGTGTGTGTGTGTGTGTGTGTGTGTGTGTGTGTGTGTGTGTGTGTGTGTGTGTGTGAGTGTGGGCGCGCGGGTGTGTGTGCGCGTGTGTGTGTGGGCGTGTGTATGTCTGTGTGTGCGAGTGTGTAAGTTTGAGTATATGTGAGGGTATGGGTGTGTTTGTTTTGAGATGTATGTGTTTGTGTATTTATGTAAGTGCGTGTGTTTGTGCGTGTGTGTATGTGTGTGTGTGTGTGTGTGTGTGTGTGTGTGTGTGTGTGTGTGTGTGTTGTGTGTGTGTGTGTGTGTGTGTGTGTGTGTGTGTGTGTGCGCGCACGTATTTTTGTGTGTTAATTATGCTTCTTTGCTTTGAATGAAATACGTTCATATTCTGTTCATAATGTTTTCTTAAATGTCAGTACAACCGTGAGTTAATCTGACAATAAATTGGTTTCAGTCAGTCAGTGTGTGTGTGCCTCTGTGTGTGTGTGTGTGTGTGTGTGTGTGTGTGTGTGTGTGTGTGTGTGTGTGTGTGTGTGAGTGCCTCTGTGTGTGTGTGTGGTGTGTGTGTGGTGTGTGTGTGTGTGTGTGTGCCTCTGTGTGCGTGTGTGTGTGTGTGTGTGTGTGTGTGTGCGTGTGTGTGTGTGTGTGCCTCTGTGTGTGTGTGTGTGTGTGTGTGTGTGTGTGTGTGTGTGTGTGTGTGCGCGCGCGCATGCTTGTGCGAGAGAGAGAGAGAACAGACAGACAGACAGACAGACAGACAAGAGAGAGAGAAAAGGGAAATTAGCGGTTTAGCTCTTTACTTTTGCGTGTCTACACACTATGGTTGCTTCCCTTGGCCGGCATTCTCCTCGAGCTCGCCTGGTTTCAGTCAGTCTTCGAAAGGACAAACAAAAAGAATCTAGGTCTTAACCACCACCACCACCCCCCCCCCCCCCCCCCGCTCTCTCTCTCTCTCTCTCTCTCTCTCTCTCTCTCTCTCTCTCTCTTCTCTCTCCTCTCTCTCTCTCTCTCTCAACAGACGCATGCACTTGCGTCATTAATGCAAAATAAACATAACATAAACAGATACATAGATACAATATTCCATTAAAAAAAAAAGGAAGTAAATCCAGTACAGACAAACAAACACATGTTCAAGGGAAGAGGGCGGGGTGGGGAGGGGGGAGGGGGGGTGGACAGTGCAAATGTTGGAAAAGGGAGCGAATCGCTATTGGAAGGTCAATAAAGTATCGGTGAAGGTGTAGGGACAAAAGATTCCCAGAATGAAACGTCTTTGAAAAGGGAGATAACCTTCACTGTGAAAGAAATCTACACAAATTTGCTGAAGGAAAGGGAGCTACAGATATAAAACAAAATGGAGGAGCATGTGTACTCGACTGAAATGAATTATGCAAGGAACCAGACAAAACAGTTCGTGTATCTTAAACTAACAGAGAATTCATTCTAAAATTCTCACACAGTTCTTTTTTCCCCCTCTTTTCTGTTATGTATTGTCCATGACCTTGGAGTCTTAATTGAACACTGCGATAATTAAACGCGGTTGTCGTTCTTTGATGTTTTTAAAGGTCATGTTCTATTGATGCACAAATATCTCATAACTTTGTTTGATATTCACCTATTGTCACTTTTGTACTTTGAAATATTTTCCTTATGTGTGCACATATTCAAAAATAACATGCAATTACGGAAACTATTCCCTGATGAAAATAAGTCTTTCAAAGTGTTAAGAAGACTTCACTCGCCAGGAAAATTAGGTACAGACAAACACACGCCAAACAAAATGCATTGGAGAAAAAGCCATTAACGGAAAGGAATAGTTACTAGAGGGTAAATAAAGTGTAGCTAGGTGAGGGGGAGGGGGGGGGTCCACAAAACAAGTCTTTAAAAAGAAAAAAGAAGAGAAAAAAAGGTCGGAGATTTTTACCGTCATATAACTGTACTTTCGACGAAAAAGAAAAAAGCATTGTTTGAGAAAAAAAAGTCTTCATAATGAGGAAGTCTTAACACAGGATGTACATCTAGTATAGAGAAGAAGAAGGAAAAATGAAAGAAAGAAAGAAAAGAATCTTCAAGGAAAGGAAGTTTTACAGGACGGGTCAAGTTTTCGCACGAGCGCGCGCGCACACACTCACGCACACACACACACACACACACACAGAGAGAGAGAGAGAGAGAGAGAGAGAGAGAGAGAGAGAGAACCTTTGAAGGGAGAGAATCGATAGCTGGGAGCTAAATCTAGCATAGACAAAGGGGGGAGGGGTGTTGTGTGTGTGTGTGTGTGTGTGTGTGTGTGTGTGTGTGTGTGTGTGTGTGTGCTCAAAATAGTCTCTTTACTGAGGGAGTCAGTGTGTGCGTGTGTGTGTGTGCGCGCGCGCGCGCGCACGCACGTCACACACACACACACACAACACACACACACACACACAACACACACCACCACAACACAAACTCACTATACCACTGTCACTCATCTTACACAAAAAAACACAACACAACACACACACACACACACACACAACACACACAACACACACACAAACACACACACACACACACACACACACACACACAATCAAACTCGAATCTGTCTGATGTGGAAGTCGGACCTTACCAGGGAGGTAAATGGAGCACAGACGGATAACACAAGTACACCAGAAAAGAAAACAACAACAACAAGAACGACAACAACAACAACAAATGTTCAGAGCGGGAGCGAGTGTGTGGTGTAAGGTCGCACTGTGGTGATCCACTTTGTGTTTGACTGTTTGAACAGTCAGTCAGTCAGTGCCCCCAGCTCTCCCCACTGTTTCAAAGCACTGTGCTGTCCCTTATAAACGTCAGCAGCAGTCGCATGCTGCGCGCGTAATCGCACGTGCAGGTTCCACGTCATTTTCTCGCGGTTTGTGGAACTACAGTCGCACGCGCAGTCTGACGGGTTATTATGGACGTTCTGTGTGTTCAGCAATGTTTGTTGGTGTGTCTGTCTGTTTGTTTGTCTGCAGTTTGTGTGTGTCTCTGTGCCTGTCTGTATTTCTTTCTCCGTTTTAAATTATATATAATTATGCATGCTCACACACACGGCGAGTTGTCTCCGTGTGGGGCAGACTACACATACACAAAGAGACGCGATATGCGCGCGAGCACACACAACACACACACACACACACACACACACACACACACGCACGCGCGCGCGCGCGCGCGCGCGCGGGGACACACACACACACACGCACGCACGCACGCACGCACGCACGCACGCTCGCACGCACGCACACACACACACACACACACACACAACACACACACAACTCACACACACTCACACACACATCACAACACACACTCACACACACACACACACACACACACACACACACACACACACACACACACACACACACACACACACACAACACACACACACACACACACACACACACACAACACACACACACACGAACACACACACACACGAACACACACACACACGAACACACACACACACACACACACACACACACACACCACACACACACACACACACACACACACACGAACACACACACACACACACACACACACACACACACACACACACCCCACACACACGAACACACACACACACACACACACACACACACACACACACACACACAGGTAGGCGTGACCACACTCATTCCCCTTCCCC
>JAFLJL010015042.1:0-5000 GCA_018398815.1 Conus ventricosus | reverse complement strand
AGAGAGAGAGAGAGAGAGAGAGAGAGAGAGAGAGAGAGAGAGAGAGAGAGATTTGTGTGTGGGTGATGCACACAGCACCAGGAGAGCCTTTCATTTTTCCTTTAAAGAAAACAGAAAAGTCTTCCTGTGCCTGGTATGACGGACTCCCAGCATACCCCAAGGTCAGTTCCTGTGCCTAGTATGACGGACTCCCAGCATACCCCAAGGTCAGTTCCTGTGCCTGGTATGACGGACTCCCAGCATACCCCAAGGTCAGTTCCTGTGCCTGGTATGACGAACTCCCAGCATACCCCAAGGTCAGTTCCTGTGCCTGGTATGACGGACTCCCAGCATACCCCAAGGTCATTTGGTGGCTACATTCAGGTTTAACGCCCAGCTTACTCTTCAAGACAACACCACCAGGACAACAACATCCTGAGAAGGATGACGATCATGGCCCATGATCACGTTGCACCTTGGCCAGCCTCACCACACAGAACTGCAAGTTTGGCGCTCTAACTAGGATTCAAACAAATTTGAAATGTCATTAATAGCGAACCGCCAAGAAAACGTAGACAAACGAACCACAAGACAAAACACGACGCGTTTCGATCTCTTGGGTCTTCTTCAGGCAAGATACAAAACACTCAGGACAAACGAAAATGAACGAACAATCACTTCTCTTCCTTCACTTCAGCGCAAGATGGGCGTTGAATGAAAACGAGGCTGTCAAGAAGGAGACAATATGTGAGTGGAGATAATAATGATGATAGTTATATTACTGATAGGAATAATGATAACGATGATGATCAAAATATGAAAATGATAAATAAAGACAGGATTACTACCACTTTCGGTGATAATATGGCGATAGCAGTTGTAGTATGGGGGAAAGGAGAGTGGGTTAGAGGATTCTCAGACAGCATGGTTGCCGTGGCAACGGTCTTAGTGGTGATGGGGATGGGGATGTTTATGGTAGTGATGGTGATGATGATTGATGGTAGTCCTTCGGATCCGAAGATGACGTTAGCGTTTCTGCAGCTCATCGATGTACGCAGAGGTGGCTCTGCAGCCCCAATCTGGAGGCGCAGAGTCTGGAACAGTGGGGGCACTGGAAGTCCGTTGTCGTGATCACTGCTGCTGCTGCTCTGTGGCGTTGATCCCTGGCGGCAGTCAGCTTTTGGCGTCGAGTACTTTCGAAGTTGGTAGCGGCTTTGTGAATTGTGGCCCGCCACAGAGGTCGGTCACTGGCACACTCCTCTAGTTCTTTTGGTTTGAGTTCGCACCACTGGAGATTTGATTTGACCGAGTCCTTGTACCGTTTCTTTGGGCGTCCTTGGTTTCTCTTGCCGCGCAGAAGCTCTCCATACAGCAGTCGCCTTGGCATACGGTGCTCTTCCATACGGATGACATGCCCCACCCATCGAAGCTGGGCCTTGATGAGCATGGACTCGATACTTGTAGTGTGAGCACGGTCCAGGACCTCGAGGTTGGAAACACGGTCCTGCCAATGGATTCCGAGTATGGAGCGAAGAGCTCGCATGTGGAAGTTCTCCAGCTTCTTGACGTGTCTGCGGTACAGTGTCCAAGATTCGCACCCATAGAGGAGAGAGGGCAAGACCACTGCATTGTAAACTCTCAGTTTTGTAGTCAGCCGAATGTTGTGTTGACTAAGCACTCTGTTGCGGAGTCTTCCCAGCGCCTGGCTTGCTTTGCTGATTCGGGCATCAACTTCCCTGTCCAGGGAGCCATCACAGGAGATGGTACTTCCTAGATATCTGAAATGTTCAACGTCCGCAAGCTGGGAGTCGTCAATGACGATGGTGGGTGCCGAGGGTTGGTGTTTGGTGCGGGTTGGTGAAGCACCTCAGTCTTGCCGAGGCTGATTGTCAGGCCGAAGAGCTTTGAAGCATCGGAGAAGCGGTCAAGCATCGTTTGCAGATCGGATTCTGCATGGGCCACCACTGCGCAGTCATCGGCAAAGAGGACTTCTTTATGGTAGTGATGGTAATATCGATAATAACAATCGTATTGATAACAATGATGATAATGCTAACAACCGTAGCAATGGCAATGGTAATAATAGTACTGATTTTTTTTTTTAAATCATATTTCTGTATCATGCTTTTATTATCAGTACTATTATTAAGGAGTGATTGTTTAACATTACAGTGAGTGTTTTGTATCTTGCCTGAAGAAGACCTAAGAGGTCGAAATGCGTCGTGTTTTGTCTTGTGATTCGTTTGTCAACGTGTTCTTGACGCTTCGCTATGAATGACATTTAACATTGATGTAGATTTCCGCCTGCAGTCGCCTCCCTTTGCAACAGGAGTCAAAGATTCCAAGATTTGAATCCTGCGACCCCTTTTGGGGCATGGAGGGGCTCGAATCAAATCAAACAAAGGTAAATGAAACAAATCAAACATCCAAAACATTTTCCCTATGATTAACACACTGAATATGATGTTACACAGCTTTACTAAGTTTTAGAAACTTCGCTAAGTTTAGCAACACTTTTTTTTGTTCAACCACCACAGAGCAAACGAGAATAGTTAAATGCGGACTTAATACGTGTAAATTTTCTTGGTATAAACTGATTTCTAATGTCATTATATTTGGTGCATTTCCCTAGACCTTTAACGTTGAAACGGTTGCCTCACTCTCTTGAAACAGTCTTGCGCTGTGGTCGAGAAGAGAAGTGATTGCTCGTTCTTTGTTTTCATTGTCCTGAACGGTGTTTCTCTTCCCTGAAGAAGACCTAGGAGGCCCTGAACGGTGTTTCTCTTCCCTGAAGAAGACCTAGGAGGTCCCCGAAGCGTGTCGTGTTTTGTCTTGTCTGGTTTCGTTTGTCCCTCTCATCTGGCGGACTTACTTCATTAATGTTCTTTTAAAAATGTCCTACAACAAAGTTTGTACGCGGTACTTTCACTCCGACTTGGAACATTTGCAGCATGAAAACCAGGCATCTTGTTCGTTCAATGATCAGTGTACACATTCAGATTTTACGTTCATTTTCAACAGATATTCAATTCTTGCCAAACAGCATACGTAATTCAATGTATTGTAATCATGTGAGTCCGTTCAGCTCATTTGAGGACTGGTCATTTTCACACACACACACACAAAACCAGCCCGAACTCATACATGTCCGCAGACGATACACGAATAGAAGAGGCAGGTTGACAACAGTAAACACGTAGGCTACAGCAATTTTTGCGCACACTGTCACAAGGAAGAGACATGCAAAAGATGTCATGGGGTTTTGTTTCTGGAACTTGTATTCCAGCTCCTAAGCTTTTTTTTAATTTTTGCCAGACGCATATGAATGGTTGGCTCACAGACACTTTTGTTTGTTTGTTTGTTTGTTTGGGTTTTTTGTTTTGTTTTGTTTTTTGTTTTTTTTAGTTAGCAGCGTGTTACTACAGTGTGTTATAGGGCTATCTGGGTCGCTTGCTCGTAACACGCGGTATCAGAAACTCTGATAAAAGTTTCCGCCGCACACTCCTTGTGTATGGGTGTGTGTGTGTGTGTGTGTGTGTGTGTTTGTGTCTGAGATTGGGGGATGGGGTAAACTTAACGAACTCATCGCTTTTTATGAGGTGTCCAAACGTACAGTACAGAATTCTTAAAGCGCGAATCTCACGCGCGCATTGACCACGCGGGAGTTACTTTTGGGCTCCACGGCGTCACTAAACGTCGCACCAAGTCCTCGGGAGTTACTATGTCTGACCAGTGGAGCGTCTGGTCAGTTGACGTAACAGTCACCCATCCTCTTCCTCCTTGGTGCACACCGAAGCTAAAGGACCTGCCTTCAGTAAGTTCAGTTCAGTTCAGTGGTTTATTCAATGTCTTTTCATCGCCAGATGATATTAGACACTTACTCAACTAACAACAAAGAAAATCTCCACAGTCATCTTATCATCCATCTTAGTACCTTTAAATCCACATCTGATGTATGTATATTTACATGAGTGAAATACCCTAGTGGTACACAAAATTGTTGATCTTTGTATAACAAAACATTTTTGCAATTTGTGACTGCGAAATAACCATGGCAATTTCAGCAACATATGAACCATATTGGACAGTACTAACATTATCAAAGTTAGTCATCTCAATACCTTTCACCTGACAGAGCAGGTCAACACCGTGTATTTAAACAAAAGAGGACGCACAGAAATGTTTTCTCTGCTGACACAAGTAATACCATGAGAATATTTTTTTTTTTAGTGTTCCAAGTATTCAGCCTTAATTCATGAATTAATCTAACAATGTGTCTTGGGCATGATCGTAAAGTAGCCCTTTTTTAGAAACTAAAATTCTGCTTTTGTATATACTTTTCCGTATGCTTTGATTAAAACACGTCCTCAGTTTCCCGCTCTTCCCGCGGAAGGAGACATCAATGCCACAGGAGCTGGGTTGACTTGGTTGGTGAAGAAATGCTGCATCGAGGCCGACTCTTTTGATGCGATGGTAGGAGCCACGTTTAGGATTCAAAAAGGTCAATACGCTACCTTGAGAGGGGGGAGAGGCGGGGGGGGGGGGGGGGGGGGGGGGGATCCTCACCAGCGAGAATAATTACAGTGATGGAGGTAATTGTGAACAGTATACACCGGCGTTTATATTTTTACTCACACTCACACTCGCTCAAACACACACACACACACACACACACACACACACACAACAAAAAGAAGAGAGAGAGAAAGAGAGAGAGAGCCCCACCACCACCTCCACCACGCACACACACGCATACAGAGAGAGAGAGAGAGAGAGAGAGAGAGAGAGAGAGAGAGAGAGTATTGCAGTAAACTACGCAACTGACACAAAAACAAGCGTATCCGTTGAGGAAACACGAGACGCCGTGCTCTCGAACTGTGATCTTTGTCACGTGACTCGGCAAAGCAATCGTCACATGACCCACTTGCGAGCATCGTTCAACAGGAAACCGGTCGGAAACCAATTTAGGGCAGAAAGTGACAATGCCAGTCATCACATGACATCGATACACACTGCATGCT
>JAFLJL010015041.1:0-59047 GCA_018398815.1 Conus ventricosus | reverse complement strand
AGAAAAATTCATGACATCGGAACGATATGGACTCATAATGCTGTAACGTCTGCTAATTGTTTTCTATTGAGGTAGAAACGGAATAGAAATACAGTACCTTTAAATATCTTTAACATGGGGGTGGGGTGGGGTGGGTGAAATCTATCTAACGTGTGCAACTGCATCAATATCCAGCATAGACAATGTAGGTTTCGAGAATTCAGAGTGTTAAAACGGGATCCTGCTTCAGGTCTATTAAAGGGTCATGTGTCTTTCAAAATGAGGGAAAAGGTGACTTACAGGGCCAAGGGGAGCAGAAAGAATTACACATCACCAACAGCTGAACTTTGACGATTTATAGGCTGTTGGTATTGGATTCGAGATGATAAATCGCCGTTCTCTTATCTCTTCAGGTTTTGAAAAAGCAACATCAGCAAAAACCAGCAAACAAAAACGAGGCAAAAAATTCTCATCGGTGCAAAAAAAAACATGTCACAATTCTCGGGTCCGCACCCTCACACCACACAACCACACACACCACACCACACACACACACACAAAACACACAACACACACAACACACACACACACACACACACACACACACACACACACACACGCGCGCGCGCACCTACGCACACACACACACACACACACACACACACACACACACACACCACGCACACGCACACACACACACACACACACGCACACACACACACACGCACACGCACACACACGCACACCACACACACACACACACACACGTTCACAAATACACACACACACACACACAACACACACATATGCACGCGCACGCGCACCTCCCCGCAATACTTGCACAAGCATATATACATACCTCAAATCACGTGTATACATATAGACCCAAATATACACACTTATAAACACACATGCGCATACGTGTGTGTACACATCACATTTTTCTACATGGGAAGAAATAGTGGACCACAAGCGTGCTTATCAGCATCAGAAATATTTTCAACAGCGCGTGGAGCAGACTGTCATCTTGTGATAAACACTATATATGGCTCATCGTTATAAAACCAAAAAGTCTACATTTACTTTCTCACCAATTTTCAAACACACACACACACACACACACACACACACACACACACACACACACACACACACACACACACACACACACACACACACACACACACACACACGCACGCACGCACACACGCACGCACGCACGCACGCATGCACACAGACATACCACACACGCACATTCACATAAAATACACACATATGCGCGCGCACCCGCCCACTCCCTGCCCACCCCCCCCCCTCCCCATACCAACAAACCATGCACTATCGCATCCAAGAACACATGAGCAAAGATCCCATACTTTCTCACCAATTTCACACACACACACACACACACACAACACACACACACACACACACACACACACACACACACACACACACCACACACACACACACACACACACACACACCTTACAATACATGTTTGTTCAGGGATCAAAGTCTTAAAGTCTGAAGAGATGTCCGGCAAGCACCTGTTTTTGAGTTTTGTTGCAATACTTGCACATGCATACATACATACATCCAATCACGTGTATACATATAGACCTAAATGTACACACTTAAAAAACACGCATGCGCATACGTGTGTGTACATATCATTTTTTTTAATTGGGGAAGTAGTGGATCACAAGCGTGCTTATCATCATCAAAAATATTTTTCACACACACACACACACACACACACACACAACACACACCACACACACACACACACACACACACACAACACACACACACACACACACACAATCACTCGCCCACATGCGCGCTTGCGCACACACACACACACACACACACACACACCACACACACACACACACCACACACACACACACACACACACACACACACACACAATCACTCACCCACATGCGCACATGCACGCCCACATATACTTAATTCCACTCTGTCCATATATCACACGCACTTACATACATACATTATTAAATTCTCATACAAATTATCCTTCCATACCCTCTCGCTCACTCTCATCCTCGCCCCCTCCCCTCACCCCCGATGTTTTAGTTTACCGTTACATCTGTTATTAACGGATGTAACGGCCTGTAACGGTTTTTCTTCCCATGGAATATCTTATAAAGTACTTGGCCGATCTTTGTCAAAATTAGCAGGCATGTTCATTATGGGTCACGGATGATGCCCGGTGTTTTAGTTTACCCCGTTATTGCCGTTACTAACGGCTGTAACAGCCTGTAACGGGTTTTCTTCTTTATAGAATATATCCAAATGTACTTGGCCGATCTTTCTGAAAATTTGTAGGTATGTTTGTTATGGGTCACGGGATGCCTGATGTTTTAGTTTACCGTAGCAGCCGTTAATAACGGCTGTAACGGCCTGTAACGGGTTTTCTTCTTTATGGAATATCTCAGAAAGAACTTGCCCGACAAGTTCAGAGGTTACCAAACCTTCAAGATGGACAGAGAAGGAAGACCGAAAGGAGGAGTGCAGATGCTCGTCATGAACAGTATTCCAGCCTCGGAATTTACAGTGGACACAAATCAGGAAGCTGAAATCCACGGAATCAAGATTACAGTGGACAAGACTGTCATCACAATCTTCAATGTGTACTGCCCACAAGACAAAGAGCTCTCTCCACAGAAAATGGACATACCATCAGAGAACTGCATAGTAGTAGGTGACTTTAACAGCCATTCAACCTGTTAGGGCTACAGTGAGAATGACCGAAGAGGAGACGAAGTGGAGGACTGGCAGATAGAGGGCAACCTCCTTCTGATGAATGATCCAGAAGACCCACCAACCTTCTTCTCTCGCCGATGGCTCACCACGACCACCCCAGATCTTGCCTTTGCCACTGACGACCTTACCCCAAAACCAGCAGGAAGGTACAGAGCCAGTTGGCAGGCAGGACCACAGACCAGTACTGCTGGCCATCAATTTGCAGTACACATCAAGCAATGCCAAGTCCTTTCCCAGATGGAATTACAAGAAGGCGGATGGGAGATGTTCGCGGGCCTCTCTGACGAGTATTGTAAGACCATCAAAGTGGACGATTACAACTTCAACAGAGCCACCAAACACTTCAACCAAGCGATCCTGAAAGCAGCCTCAGAGGCAATTCCACGTGGCGCTCGAAAGAACCACAGGCCATATTGGACAGAAGAACTGCAGGAGCTTAAAGATGAAGTGACAAGGACTAGAGAGGAGGTGGAAAACAACCCAACACAAGAAAACAACATCAGTCTCAAAGCCTGCACTGCCAAATACAGAAAGGCCTACATCCAAGCTGCAAGAACAAGCTGGATGGGGAAAACAGAAAAGCTGAACCTTGACAGAGATGGCAATAAACTTTGGAAACTGACCAAAGCCATGAATAATGAAGAGATAAGGTCAGTTGCCTGTCACGCTCCAAAAAGATCAGGAGATTGTGACAGGGAGAGAGGCAGCGAACTGCTTCATAGACAGCTATGAGCAGACCAGAAACATCTCTGTGACAGAGGACAGAAAACAACAAGTCCATGATGAAATGAAGAATCATCAGGATGACCAAGACCAACCTGATTACATGGACAGGCCTTTCGAACTGAAGGAATTAGAAGAAGCCGCAAAATCTTTACAGGACAAGAAATCTCCAGGTCCTGACAAGTCACCAACGAGATGCTTAAACACCTCGGCACCAAAGCAAAGACCAAACTCCTTGCTCTCTTCAACAGCAGCTGGAAGACGGGCATGTTCCACAAAGCTGGCGAGAAGCTGATATGGCGCCCATACATAAGAGGGCAAAGACAGAGTCAGGGTTGACAGCTATCGCCCCATCAGCCATCATCAGCCGCGTGGGCAAGCTCCTAGAGCGTATGATCAATTCGCGGCTAGTTTGGCACATGGAGAAGAACAACATCATCACTCCAGAGCAGGCAGGCTTCCGCCAACATCATTCCACTGAGGATCAAGTAACCTACATAGCCCAGAAGATCGATGATGGCTTCCAGGACAAAAAGCATACTCTGACGGTGTGGATAGACATGGAAAAGGCGTACGACAAAGTCTGGAAGGATGGCCTCCAGAGAAAACTCCAGAAGAGTGGTGTGACTGGCTGTATGACCAGTGGATCTCGCAGTACCTGAAAAATAGGAAGGCCGGGGTCCATGTCAACGGAGCATACAGTCGGAAGAAGACACTGAGAGAAGGAGTCCCTCAAGGAGGTGTCCTCAGCCCTACCCTATTCCTTGTCTTTGTCAACGACATCGTCAGAGATGTGCCACGCAAAGTCCAAGGAGCCATCTATGCAGACGATCTTGTCCCTATGGTGCTCGGAAAAGCACCTCACAACTGCCAACTACAGGCTACAGCTGGCGCTGAATGTTCTCGAAAGCTGGACAAAACAGTGGCTGGTAACAATTAATGCCAAGAAGACCACTTACACTGTTTTCAGCCTCTCACCCAAAGAACAGAAGGCCAACCTGAGCATCAATGGACAAACTCTGCCTGCGGAAAATAACCCCACGTACCTGGGAGTCACCTTGTCAAACGCCTGACGTGGAAGAAGCAAGCAAAGAAAACACAGAATTAAGAGCAAAGTACGCCTTGCCCTCATGAAGAAGCTGACAGGAACAACATGGGGTGCAGACAACACGACCCTCAGGAGACTGTACACCGGTAGAATCAGGCCAGTGCTGGAGTATGGCATGACTGTATGGAGTACTACAGCCAAATCCAATTTTGAACGGATCAGCAAGATTCAGAATCAATCTGCCCGTATCATCACAGGGGCCATGAAGTCTATGCCAGTCCAGGAGCTTTAAAACTATCACAGAGTTCCAGCCCCTTGAGGACCGCAGAGACACCAAACTCCTGACCCAGGCTGTTAAGTTCAAGAGGCTGCAAGGCCACCCTATGAAAGACAGACTGTCCCAGCCAACAAAAGGACGGCTGAAGAGAGGGAGCTTCGTACACCAGGGCAGGATCCTAGAACGGCAACATCAGGATATCCTTGACCATGACCCCAAAGTGATACCCTGGTGTCTTGCCGTCCCTCCCTGGAGCGAAGGAACCCCTCCCCTCATCCAGTGCAGCATCCCTGGTGTTGGCCCAAAAGATTCCCAAAGCGGCCCTGAAAGAAAGTCCCTCTCCCTTGAACACCTCCATACCCAGTTCCTCAAAGAGTCCTGGACTCATGTCTACACCGACGGCTCTGCAGCAGATGCCATTCGAAATGGAGGGGCAGAGTCTATGTCCAATATCTAGGAGGCACAGAAGAAAAGATCTGCCTCGCTACTGGCCTGTACTCCACAAATTACAGAGCTGAAGCAGAAGCCCTGAAAACAGCAGCAGCAGCCCACATCGACGTCAGCCCCTACGCCAGCCACAACGTTGTCTTCCTGACCGACGCCCTGCCCATCTTGCAGGCCCTTCAGTCCAACAGAGACCCAGAGCTCAACGATCTGTCCTCATCTTTCGCCTCCCTCTGCACAAGTCACACAGTCACCCTGCAGTGGATTCCCTCCCACTGCAATGTGCTTGGCAATGAGACTGCTGACTCCCTAGCAAGGAGGGCACTACAAAGGAGCAGATGCACAGATCTACCAGCTACACCGAATCCAGAACCATCATCAAGGCCAAGCTGCAGAACAAGTGGAAGTAGCAGCATCACGCCACAACAGAGCAGACCCGTACTACCTGCAGACTCGACGAGAGCAGGTAGTCATCTTCAGGTCAGGACAGGCCACAACCGCCTGAAAACGCCACCTATTCTCTAAACTCCGCATCGGCAACACAAAGCAGTACCCCTGCAGAACAGACAGCCAGACAACAGAACATCTGCTACAGTCCTGCCCGCTCCACCAAGCGCTTCGAGAGAAAAACCTGGCCCGACCCAATACCAGTGGCCCGGAAGCTCTACGGAGGACTGGAGGACCTCGACGTACTGCCACCTTTGTCGAGGAGACGGGGGAATCCATCTAAAGACATGACGAACGAGACAACAACAACAAGCAGGTTTGTTCATTATGGGTCTCGATGAAGCCGATGTTTTAGTTTACCCCGTTGCAGCCGTTACTAACGGCTGTAACAACCTGTAACGGTTTTTCTTCTTTATAGAATATCTAAAACAAAAAATACTTGGCCGATCTTTGTGAAAATTCGTAGTATGTTCATTATGGGTCACGAATAATGACTGATGTTTTCGTTTACCGTTATACCGTTACTAACGGCTGTAACGGCTTATAACGGTTTTTCTTCTCCATGGAATATCTCAGAAAGTACTTGGCCGATCTTTGTGAAAATTAGCAGTATGTTCATTATGGGTCAATGATGATGCCCGATGTTTTAGTTTACCCATTTATAGCCGTTACTAATGGCTGTAACGGCCTGTAACGATTTTTCTTCTTTATAGAATATCTCAGAAAGTACCTGGCCGATCTTTGTGAAAATTTGTAGGTATGTTCATTATGGGTCACAAGTAATGCCCGATGTTTTAGTTTACCATTACAACCGTTACTAACGGCTGTAACGGACTGTAACGGTGTTCTTCTTTATGGAATATCTCAGAAAGTACTTGGCCGATCTTTGTGAAAATTGGGCAGGTATGTTCTTTATGGGGTATGGATGATGCCCGATGTATTAGTTTACCCCATTATAGCCGTTACTAATGGCTGTAACGGCCTGTAACGACTTTTCTTCTTTATAGAATATCTCAGAAAGTACTTAGACGATCTTTGTGAAAATGTGTAGGTATGTTCATTATGGATCACTAATAATGCCCGATGTTTTAGTTTACCGTTATACCGTTACTAACGGCTGTAACGGCCTGCAACGGATGTTTTTCATCATGCAATATCTCAGAAAGTACTTGGCCGATATTTGTGAAAATTAGCAGGTAAGTTCATTATGTGTCACGAATTATGCCCGATGTTTTAGTTTACCGTTATAGCCGTTACTAACGACTGTAACGGCCTATAACGCTTTTTTCTTCTTTATGGAATATCTCAGAAAGTGCTTGGCCGATCTTTATGAAAATTAGCAGGTATGTTCATTATGGGTTACGAATGATGCCCGATGTTTTAGTTTAACACATTATAGCCGTTACTTATGGCTATAACGGCCCATAACGGTTTTTCGTTTTTATGGAATATCTCAGAAAGTACTTGGCTGATCTTTCTGAACATTTTGTAGGTATGTTCATTATGGGTCACGGATAATGCCTGATGTTTAAGTTAACCGTTACAGCCGTTACTAACCGCTGTAACGGCCTGTAACGGTTGTTCTTCTTTATGGAATATCTCAGAAAGTACGTGGCCCATATCTCTGAAAATTTGTAGGTATGTTCATTATGATACCCGATGTTTAAGTTTACCGTTATATCCGTTACTAACGGCGCATAATGGTTTTCTTCTTGATGGAAAATCTCAGAAAGTTCTTGGCCGATCTTTCTGAAAATTTGTAAGTATGTTCATTACAGGTCACAGACAGTGGCCGATGTTTATCAGAATAGCCATTACTAACGGTTACACCAGCCCAAGACGGTTTTCCTCTTAATGGAATATCTCACGCGCAGTCAGGATCAACTGGGAGTATGTTTATATGCTTTGCATCTTGTTTTTTGTACTCCCAGTTCTAAAAGAACAGGGAGTACTTTAGAATGGGGACGAAAAAATGGTGTCTGTGTGTCTGTGTGTCCGTGGTCAAAATGTGTTCCACTCGCTCCAGACAAAACTACTGGGCCGATCTTCCTGAAAACTTGTAGGTATGTTCACTATGGGTCAAGGATGATACCCAATGTTTAGTTTACAGTTATAGCCGTCACTAACGGCTGTAACGGCCTGTGACGGTTTTTCTTCTTCGTGGAATATCTCAGAAAGTACTTGGCTGATCTTTGTGAAAATTAGCAGGTATGTTCAATATGTGTAACGGATGATGCCCAATGTTTTAGTTTACCCCGTTACAGCCGTTACTAACGGCTGTAACAGCCTGTAACGGTTTTTCTTCTTCATAGAATATCTCAAAAAGTATTTGGCCTATTTTTCTGAAAATTTGTAGGTATGTTCATTATGAGTCACAGATGATGCCTGATGTTTAAGTGTACCGTTACAGCCGTTACTAACGGCTGTAACGGCCTGTAACGGTTTTTCTTCTTTATAGAATATCTCAAAAGGTACTAGGCCGATCTTTCTGAAAATTTGTAGGTATGTTCATTATGCGTAACGTATAATGCCTGATGTTTTAGTTTACCATTATAGCCGTTAGTAACGGCTGTAACGGCCTGTGACGGTTTTTTCTTCTTTATAGAATATCTCAGAAAGCACTTGGCCGATCTTTCTGAACATTTGTAGGTATGTTCATTATGGGTCACGGATGATGCCCGATGTCTTAGTTTACCGTTACATCCGTTACTAACGGCTGTAACGGCCCGTAACGGTTTTTCTTCTCCATGGAATATTTCAAAAGGTACTTGGCCGATCGTTGTGACAATTAGCCAGTATGTTCATTATTGGTCTCGGATGATGCCCGATGTTTTAGTTTAATCCGTTATAACCGTTACTAACGGCTGAAACGGCCTGTAACGGTTTTTCTTCTTTATGGAATATCTCAGAAGCACTTGGCTGATCTTTCTGAAAATTTGTATGTATGTTCATTATGGGTCACACATAATGCCCGATGTTTCCATATATACTCTTATTAACGGCTGTAACGGCATGTGACGCTTTTTCCTCTCATGGAATATCTCAGAAAGCACTTGGCTGATCTTTGTTAACATTAGCAGGTATGTCCATTATGGGTCACGGATGATGCCCGATGTTTTAGTTTACCGTTATAACCGTTACTATCGGCTGTAACGGCCTGTAACGGTTGATTTCCTTTATGGAATATCTCAGAAAGTACTTGGCTGATTTTTTTGAACATTAGCAAGTATGATCACTATGGGTCACGGATGATGCCTTATGTTTTAGTTTATCGTTATACCGTTACTAACGGCTGTAACGACCTGTAACGGTGTTCCTTCTTTATGGAATATCTCAGAAAGTTTGTGGCCGATCTTTCTGAACATTGGTAGGTATGTTCATTATGGGTCACGGATGATGCCCATTGTTTAAGTATACCGTTATAGCCATTCCTAACGGCCCATAATGGTTTTCTTCTTTATGGAAAATCTTAGAAAGTTCTACGCCGATCTTTCTGAAAATTTGTAAGTATGTTCATTATAGGTCACAGACGATGGCCGATGTATACCAGAATAGCCATTATTAACGGTTACACCAGTCCAAGACGGTTTTTTCCTCTTTATGGAATATCTCACGCGTATTCAGGATAAACTGGGAGTACGTTTATATGCTTTGCATCTTGTTTTTGTTGTTGGTGTTGTTGTGTTGTTTTTTCGTGTTTTCCACCATCCTCTTTCCTTTATCATTGACTCAAGCATCCTGCAGGTCTGTCGGTTCCATTACTGATGGACATTCGTTCGCATTAGAATGACCATGTCCAAGTTTGTTGCGTTTGATGTATTCGTCATTAACGTTTGACTCCATTTTGGGCTGTCCAAGCCTTCGATAGTGGGTTTTATGAATGTCGGACACATACACATGGTTACGACGCATTTCCCTATATTGATATCATGATGACATCTCAATCATCCGGATTCCTCATGGAAAACAAAAATATGAGTAATGCTGAGGCCTGTAGATACACCATGGATTTACCGATACCTCCCAAACACGTACTCATGGTGACTTTTAAAAAAAAACTGCTTTACAGACCGTCGCTGATACTGTATCGTAAGTGTACACATGACTACGATAGGTGCAAGGATCTCGGCTTGTCTTATCTGTACAGAGATCTGACGTTTTGGGATTCTGGAAATCCTGAGGCTGATTTCGCCAGTCTGTATAACGTCAGCCAAGTTAGTGTTATATTTCACAAGCATATCTGGTCAGGTCGAATTAGCTTCAGGCTTTTGTTTTCATTTTTCCCGGAGAGTCAGATGCCTCATAAGACACCCAGTGGTTTCTGGAACTGTTCTGTGAGGCATTACACCAGCTTCCATCACCACGTGGCCTGTAACCTGAAGACAGAGTGTGAAGACGGACTGATGAAACAGGGGAGTGTCCCTACAGCAGTCCCGAGTGTCCGGGATGATAGCGTTGTGTGACCGTTGCTACAGCATCGTCAACACACTGCATGATGTTGACAAAACTAACAACAGAGATGAAGGCTCTGCCATGGTGTGTGAATGCTCCCAAAAAGCATCTCAGTATTGTGGTTCACTTGGTGGCACGTTAAGCTTGCCGAAATGTATTGTTGACACCCTTCGCACAGTACTGAATAAAACAAAAATACATGCACGGAGACTCTTAGGCCTGTTTACTGGTTTGTATAGAAATGACATAACGCAGCCAAGTATGTATATAGACAGTTTGATACACAACGACGGAACAGTTTATCACCACTCTTTCCGTGACCCTTCTATCTTTCGACGTGCAGCAAAGCAGTGTATCAACCTAAACCAACATGGCAGACTGGATGCAGGTAAAATGCGTTTCACTTATGGTGCGTTTTGTGAGTTTACAAATAATAGGACTGCACAAAATCCTTATCGTACCAGTGACATTCCGTTGAAACCCAGGGAATTGGTCCTGCTTTCAGGACAGCGATACATGAAAAAGTGCCCTGATGGTCACGTGACCTACACATTCCTGCTGTGTGATCCCACCCAGTCTGAAATGTGTCAGCAAGAGCTCAACGTTCCTCTCTGCTTTCCTCACAGTTTGGCGACCACAGACACATATGATTCAACAGAACACCCCGTCACTTCTTTCTACATGTTCACATGCAGTGGTGATTCTACGGTGATATCCTTTAGTCTGGTATGTGACTTTATAATTGATTGTCAGGATGAACGTGATGAATCCATCTGTGAAGCTCCCCAGTGTACCAACACGTTTAAATGTAGAAGTGGTCAGTGTGTGCACTTTCATCAGGTGTGTGACGTTGTGTTCAATTGTCATGACCAATCAGATGAACAAAGCTGTGAGCACATCAGAGACGAGCGTTTTGATCTCTGTCCAGTTCGTCCTCCTGCTATGGTCAGTTTTGATGGCAGAAAACGCTTCATCTCCATCCCAATGAATTCCAGTGAGTCCTGTTCTGCGAGTCACTATCGTTGTCCTGGTGACTTCAATGACTGTCTGCCTGTCTACACACGATGCAATGGACTCTACGATTGTATTGACCACCAGGATGAAGAGCTATGTGATGAAGAAAAATGTCCAGGACTATTTCGATGCAGAATTTCGCTCATTTGTTTGCACATAGACCACATATGTGATGGCTGGCCTCACTGTCCAAAACGAGAAGATGAATTAGTGTGTCACGTGATGTGTCCTCTAACCTGCGTTTGTCAGGGTCACACGTTTCTCTGTGCCCATCCTTTTATAGCAGCAGAGTTCAGTCAGCTCCGTTTCCTGGATGCTACAGGCTCCGGTATGACACTGTCTGATGTGGCGAACAACACTCTCCTCATTGGTGTGGATTTATCACACTGTTCCATATCCGTATTGCCCACAATACGGTTGAGAAACTTAATATTTCTTGACTTGAGCGAAAATAAACTGCAGTCCGTCAACGTGACTACTTTACTTCCTTTAAGAAATTTACAAGTTCTCTTCCTGTCTGGCAATCCTCTCACCACCCTTCAGAGTTCTCAGTCCTCTGTCTACCAGCAAATAGCACTGACGGTGGTAGACCTATCCCACACCATGTTAACTGTGTTTGAAGCCAAAGATCTGTCACTGTTTCCACACACACAAACACTGAATTTAACCTCCACTTCCTGCACACCATCAGCCTGTCTGGCTTTCAGCACACACACGGTTAACTCACCTTTACATGGATAGCAGCCCTGTGGAACATTTTCCATACGACATGTTTAAAGGGCTTCGTTATCTGCGCTTTGTGTCCACGCAGAATAGGAAACTCTGCTGTAAAGACATATTTCCCTACAACATTGATGCATCAGTTTGCATTGCTCCAAAGGATGAAATTTCTTCGTGTAAAGATCTGTTGCAGTCGTGGACATACCGCCTGTTTCTGTGGCTGATCGTTTGTCTGTCAGTGACTGGTAACGTCTGCTGCTGTAGTGCACGTCTGTTTTCAAAGAGCATGACGTCTTCAAGTGGCTTCAGTGTGTTCGTCACCAACCTCACCATATCTGACCTTCTGATGGGTGTCTACATGGCTGTTATTGGTGTGGCTGATGAACAGTTCCGTGGACGATATCTTCACAATGATGACAGGTGGAGAAACAGCGTGGCCTGTAAAGTGGCTGGATTCCTGTCTCTGTTGTCTAGTGAGGTTTCAGCTTTCATCATCTGGTTCATAACACTCGATCGCTTTGTTGTCATTCACTTTCCTTTTACCACGAGGAGATTTGATGGGAAATCAGCGGTAGTGGCCTGCCTGTTTATGTGGTTTTTAGGCTGTCTTTTAGCATTGGTGCCTTTACTGCCAATGGTATCACACTGGGAATTCTACAGCCAGACAGGTATTTGTATCCCTTTGCCAGTCACAAGGCAAGGTTTCAAAGGGAAGGCTTATTCTTTTAGTGTTTTAATTGTACTGAATTTCATGTTATTTTTATGTATATCTGCTGGACAGGCTTTAGTCTACCGGTCAATACAGGATAACACTTTGAAGAGTAATTCTACGAAAGTGTCACGGGACATGACCATAGCTCGACGATTGATCACTATCGCTGTAACGGATTTTATGTGTTGGTTTCCTATCGGTCTGTGTGGGGTATTGGCAGTGGCTGAAATCCCAATTCCAGGAGAAGTGAATGTGGCCCTAGCTATATTTGTTTTACCTTTAAACTCTGCCATCAATCCTTTTATGTACACATTCAACACCTGGTCTGAAAAGAGGAAAAAAAGTAATGAAGCCAAACTTCTGAAATGGTTAGAATCCCATCCTGACCCGATTGCCAATTAATGGCTGCTGGAAGTTACGTACAAATTATTTTAAGAAAATCAGATGCAAATTTTATACACAGGACAAACAAGAAATGTGTCAATGTAATCAGCTCGTTTAAGGTGTTATTGAGAGGTCAGTTACCATTAGGGGCTGATGCGGGTAGGTCTATACATCGTTGCTAATGGCGTGGTTCGGTTCATGTGGCATTGACTCACGACATGGCGTATATCCACACTGGGTAATAATTGTGGAAGTCTCTTCAGAATCCCAAAATAGGGCTGAGCAAGAAGCTTCCAGCAATTGTTTCTTGAACATTCCGCGCTCTTTATTGAGCTGTCACATGACATCGTTTTCCATTCTTCTAGAAAGCTCCATGCATTTGCTCTTGCCTAACAATGTTACGATTCTCGAACAATCTGTAATGCACTAGGATTACCGATGGGTTGCGCTCCGTCGTGTTTTTTTAACTTTCGACTTAACGAATTTTAATTAGACGGGGTTTGTGGCTTTGTACAAACCTATAAGATGCACAAGTAAGCAGCCCACCATGTTCTTTACGTGCTGTCAGAAAATCGCGGTCCTCTGCATGCTGAGCAGTTCAAGTGACGACGATCAAGGCGAGCTGTTTACAAGACAGCCAGGTCAAGCTGTGAATGCAGGGACAAAATTATCAGTTGGCCATATATTGTAATGTCGTCATGGACCGTAGTGACTGGCCTTGCAACAACACAATCGATCTTAAATCTGTATTTTATCTCTTTTTATTTTGCTTCATTAGTTACTTTTTTTTTATTATTATTTTTTTTGTCTCGTCTGCCTGACCCACTCAAGTGCCATTTCCGACGCCACTCATTACGTCTCTCCAACTCCCCTTCCCACGCCCTCTGGTCCCGCCTTCCCACCGGCACCGGCTATCCACATCTCTCTCTCTCTCTCTCTCTCTCTCTCTCTCTCTCTCTCTCTCTGTGTGTGTGTGTGTGTGTGTGTGTGTGTGTGTGTGTGTGTGTGTGTGTGTGTGTGTGTGTGTGTGTGTGTGCGCGTGTGTGTGTGTGATCCTAATCTGGTATCTCTGGTATGTTATGCCTTAAATTAGTTCTTTCTTCGTATTTTAACAGGAAGAACCGCTGAGATTATTGTGCTGACAAATATGTTTTAGATAGCTGTCCTCGGTATTCTTTTCCTCCCTAAAACTAAACATTCAGGCAGCCGCATGACTGATTCTGAGCTGATTAAGTTGCGGAATCTGTGGCTTCGGCATTTCACTTGGAGCAGCCTCAAAACAAAACGTCACATGCAATAGTCTTATATCTCATGTAATACTGCACCACTTTTTTTTTTTAATGGTGGATTCCGATGAGTCAACTGACCCCTAAACCGTGTTGGGGAGGTCGTAGTTTTTTTTTTTCCCCTTTTTTGGAATTATTCCCAATTGGTTATATAAGTCGTTTCAAATAAAAAGCATTTAAAGTTTTTTCCCAAAAAACTGTTTTTGTGGAAAAAAACAAAAGTTCTCCATTTATCCTACATTGTATGATTTTATTTTTTTTTTAAAAGAAATTGTCCCACCTAAACGGGGAAAATTTTAATTTCTTTTGTAATTAAAATTTAAAGGGAATTTAACCCCCTTTTTTTAAACTTTTAATTTCTTTGTGTTTCTCTTTAAAATTTTTAAATATCGGGTTTGCCCCTGTGGTTTTCCCATGTACACTTTGAAAGGGCCCAAATTTCACAGCCGGGTGATTTAGCCCCCAATTGGACTAGGCGCCATGACAAAAACACAGGTAAGAAAAAAAGATACACCCAAAGGGGCCCAGCGGGCCCCAAAAAAAGAACTGCTCCAGCACTGAAACTCGGGAGGGGAGCCCCCTGTCCCCCCCTTGGAAGCCTGGCTTCTTCACACAGGGGGGGCGGGCACTAAAAGGGATAAAATTTGCTCCCTGGCAGAGGGCTGCTAATGTGACCCCCGGGGGAACGCGTCACAAAAAACCCTCCACGGAAGCGCCTTCTGTATGTCCTAGCTTGGGGGGCGGCCATAGTAAACCCGGCTTTTTACCGCCGTCTTTTTTGATTCCCGGGCCCCGGGGTTTAAAAGTTTCCTCCCCGGGTTTAAAATTGTCTTTAGCGTAAACCGTTTAGGGTGTGGGTGGCCAGGGGTGAAGCGCGGCCCCCCCCGGGCCCTTTAAAAACCCGCCTTTTTCGACTTTCGCCCCAAAACATCCGTTTCCCGGGTCGAGGGAAAGGGAAAAGGGAAAGGGAAAAGAATCCGTTCCTAAATTTTCAATGTTTTTAACTCCCTTGCAAACAGGGGACGAAAAAGAATTTGATCAGGGGCCTGTGAGGCTCAGAACCTTTATTTCCCCAAAAAAGTGACAAGGGACATCCCAAAAGTTGGGTTGACTTTTCTCGAAAAACAGGTGAAACAGATTAAAGAAGATGACCCAAAAAATGGGGTTCTTTCGGAGGTACTGATGGAAATTTCTGAGTGATTGCGCAATTGGGGCTTTAGAGGGTGAAATTCCAAAAAAGTGTCTGGGAATTGTTGATAGGATGAACAGCAAAACTTTCGTACCCCCCCTTTTTTCCCTTCCTCCACCCCCAAACCAAAAGGAAAACAACAACGTTTGGGTCCTTTTCCCGTCTGCCCCTTTTTTGATAGTGCCGACTCACATTTCCCTTTGACCTCAGAAGAGAGGGGCCGCCCAAAATCCGGAAACCCGGTTTGCTACGGCCATTTTTGACGGACCCGTTCTACCGGCTAAAGGGGGCCCGGGTAAAAAACTCAGGAAACCCGGGTTTACTATGGCCGCAGCCTTAGAGTCCCCGTTTCTTTTTAACAGTTTCCTCCCGGGCCCAGTATTCGGTATTACCTTTTTCCCGGCTCCGAAACCCGCCCACGGGGGAAAAAGGACAGGGAAAAGGGAAGGGGGAAATGCCTTGGTGGACTGGGGTGTCTTTATTTCAAAACCAGCTGCGGGGCTTTGGGCGTTTCCTCTGAAAAACCCAGTTGCTAGGGCCCACTCGTACAAAAAAGAGAAAAACCCAGGCACACCACTTAAAGACACAATCCCCGGCTGTGATCATAAAAGTTACAGCACTGAAAGGGGGCCCGGTGATGTGCTTGCGACAACCAATAGAAAATTCTGTGATGGTAGTTTTTTTTTTTAAATTAAAGGGTAAAAAATTTTGGACCCCCAAAAAGTGCCCCTTTCATGCCCCGCTCAAAGGGTGACCTCTTTTTAAAAAGCCCGGGTTTGGGGCTGTGGATGGGGGTTTGGAAAATGGCAGCGGGGGTGCAATGCCACTGAGGGGCACAGAAGAGGGGACAAAAAAAAAAACTTTTCTTTATTTTTGTAGTTGTTGCAGTGGTTTGTGTTGGTGGTAATGGTTTAGTGGTGGTGGCGGAGTTGAGGGTGGTAATTTCGGCGATTTGACGCCATCATTTTGTAAAAAAATGTTGTCCCCCCCAAAAAGAACTGTAAATAAATTGTTTAAAATAAAATGTGTCCCGATTGAAAAAGTTTGCTTCTGATTTTACGCGAAAAACGCGAAAAGACAGAGGAAACACAGATATTTTTGAAAAGAAGAAGAGGGGAGAGGAAGAGAGAGAGGGGAGGGGGAAAAGGAAGAGGGAGAGAGAGGAGAGAGAGAGAGAAAAAAGGTGAAAATTCCCGGTGTGGGGTGTGTGTGTGTGTGTGTTTTGTGTGTGGTGGTTGTGTGTTTGGTTGGGGTTGTGGGGGTTGTGTGTGTGCGCAAGCAAGAAAACCCCAAATCTTAAAAGAACCTAAATCCCTACCCTTTGGGTTTGTTTTTCCCAGCACTCCCCAAAACCCACGCGCACAACAACAAAACACAACACAAAAACGCGCGCGCACGGATACAATAAAACAGCCCAAAAATTTTCACGTGGATGTTTTTCTTTTCAAGAATGGGAAAAACTAAAAACAACTTTCTTACATTCCCAAAACTTTGATTATAATCCAAACCATAAAAGGGCCCTCAATTTGTCTCAGAACATAAAAATAAAAACAAGAATAAAAACATGGTTTTTTGGCCCCGGGGGATTAAAACAGCTCTTCTTTTTTTGGTCATTAAATCAACATATAAAAATTTACGGGGCCTGAATATTTAAAAAAAAGGGGATCGTTTTTTTCTGCAAATTAGCTTTCAAATGCTTAAAATACACTTAACAACCTGACTTTTTCCCCCCCAATTTTTCATTTTTATATTCCCAATACGTCTTTCTTTCAGGGGGTTTCCCTTCCACCATGGGGAACCCCCCATTGTATTGGGTTTGGGATCTCTGTTTTTTCCCTGTTGGGGATCGGGCCCGTGATTATGGGATTTTCTTTCGGGGGGGGGAGATCAGTTGTTGATTTCTATTAACGGTTCCCCCTTAAAACCCATTCTCGAAAAAAAATATTAAAACCCGACAAAAAGGTTTTAAATTCGGGGCCATTCTTTCGGGTGGTTGTTTCTTAATAAAGCTAAAATTTCCCGTTTAAACCCCCAACAGAACCAAATAAATGCCCCAAACCCTCTTTTGGAAAATGGCAATTTTCACTTCCCTTTTTGCAGATTTTTTTTTTTTTTTTACCCTAAAAACAGACCCTTTACTGCTTTTAACTTAATCTAAGTTTTGTATTTTGAGGGAATTTATGCTACCCTTTTGCCGCCCCGATTTTGGTTTTTCCAAAAGGGCTTAACAGAGGTTTGCTTTTTGGGATTATTACCCACCACTTTTTGTATTTTGTATCATTGGCAAAACCCCTTCCCTGGTTTTGGGGTTTTTTACCCCAGTGTTTGTTTTGGGTTTTACCTCAAATCTTTTCCCAGCATCTCAGATTTTTTTCATACACCGCTTTTTCCGAAAAGGGTTCCGCAATTTTGGGAAACCATTCAAAACCCCTCGGGCCCAAAAATTTGGGCCAAAACTCTGCATTTTTCTTGTTCGCTTTCAGGCGGGCTTCTGATTGCCAGTTGAGCCCGGGTTGTCTCCCTCGATGTGGTCGAAAAAACGCGTTTTGGGGACTCTGCCCGTGCATTGGGGGAAACCCCCCGGGGGCTTTTTGAGGAACGTAGTTGCTTTCTGAATCTCGATTTAGAATCTCCAGTAGTTTTTTTTTGGGAACAAACGATCCCCCCCGGCAGGTTGTCAAACCCCTTCCCCTACCTCGCCTCTCTGCTCGCGCTTGCCCCTGGGCCCCCTCGCCCCATTTGGCTCGAAGTTCCAATTTCTTTTCCCTGATTCAGTTTTCATCGTCTGGGCGGATTCGTTTGATCTTCGTGGGAACCTCCCGTGTTTTTGGGCCCCAAACCGTCCCCTGGCTTTCACCCATGTTTCAACGCCCCTCAGTTTTTTTTTTTCCGCTGCCCTTTAGGCCTGAACCCCTGGAACATAAAAAGGGGAATCTTTTAAAATTTTTATACATCGAGAGCCCAAAAAAAAATTAAAGGTGAAAAAACGGCTTAAGGGGTGAACGGGCGAGGGGACGGTTAGGTGGGGGGGGGGGGGAAAAAGAGGGTGGAGGAAAACTTTTTTGGGTGGGGAGAGGGGGGGGGGTGGGGGGGGGGGGGGTTTGGCAGATTGAAGAATTGCCAGCTTTCTATTTTTAGATAAAACACAAAACCTTTTTTCCCAAACGCCCTTAAAAAAAAAATATGAAGGGAAAAAATTTTTAAAAAAACCCAACAGAAACGTTTTAAAATTTTTTAAAAACCCCAAAAAAAAACGATTTTGGGAATGGGGATTTGCTCAGAGAAAGGGGCCATCCGAAACTTTTTTTAAGGGGCGAGAACAAAATGCCCAAAGACTTTCAAAAAACAAAGACTTTGAACGGGCCCCTTTTCCCCCTGACCCTCACCCTCCCCCCTCTCTTCTCTCTCTCCCCTTCCCTTCTTTTTCCCTTTTCTCTTCTCTCTTCTTCTCCCCTCTCTCCCCTTTCTTGTGGCCCCCCTTTTGCTCGGAAAACCGGGCAAGAGGGCTTTAAACCCCGACCGGAAATTTTTACTTGTATCAACTGTTTTTTCGCCAGCAGGCCTGTTCAAGGCCCTTCCCAAACCACTTTTAAAAAGCCACGCCCCCAATGCTCCCCCTGGAAAAATGGCATTGTCTCATTCAAATAGAGGGTAAAAGGAAAACAAACTGTGTCGTTCTGGGGTTTCACTTCGAAAAACCAAACACCCCCCTCCCCGCAAACTCAAGGCCACAGCATGGGGTTCGTCGCAGTGCCCTTTCACACTGAACACAAACCCCCGGGCCACAGAAAGGCAATCGCGAAAGTGCCCATCACGGTTTGAACAGGGAGGGGGCACAGGCAGAGACTTGGGAGAAGCAATCAAAAGAAACAGGCAAATTAAAAGGGTTTATGTTCTCTGCCCGGGTTTTATTTTTGCCGACACTCCCGGATATTTTTCCACTTTGACAAAACCCACCCAAAAGTCGTGCCCATGTGATGAGATTTTGGGAGATTGACAACCTTTCCCCCCGGGTCTGTAACCCAGCCCCCCCAGAAGAAATCCCAGCACAGTGCCCTGCGGGACAGGATTGTTTTGGGAAAAAAGTGCGAAAAGAATCTGTGAAATTGCACACGATGTAGTTTTTGGTTTTGGGGATTTTGGTTTGTGCAGCCAAGCTTTGATCAAAAACTGTGTTGCCCGAATGCGGTGAATTGGTTTGGATGGACGGGGCTCCATTTGAATGCCCAAACAAAACCCCCCTTTTCCAGTAAACGTGACTGTCATTGAAAATTATGTCGTACCTAAAAGGAAGGGTTAAGAAACATGAAAAGCGTTCTTTCTTTTTGAAGGAAGTGAAAATGATTTCCAGGGCAATTAAAATTGTGGAGGACGGAAATTTTGGGTTGGGACAGTGGATAAACCCGTTTTGGAAGCCCTTAATGACAATCACCTCGGGTTTTCCCGTTTGTTTTTTTTAAAATTTCGGGTGTTTTGGGTTTCCCATTTGCGATTTTTTCCCGACTTTAAAGGTTTTGTGTGGGGTTCGCTGATTTTTCCTTTTTCCGAAAAAAACCCTTCCCCCCACCGTAACCCTGTGCAGGGGAGAATGGGCTTTGTAAGCTTAACTCAATAAATCATTCGGTCCCCTCTCCTCTCTCCTCTCTCTCTTTCCCCTCTCTCCCCCCCTCTCTCTCTTTTTAAAAAACATTTTTGGAAAAAGGACATATTTAGAAAAAGAGCAGACTGGGGGAAAAACGCTGTCTGGTAAACCCCCATTTTCCCCCTCCCCCATCAGACCAAAAAAAGGGATGGAAAGGGTTGTCTATCACCCGGGTTTGCTGTTATGACATTTTTCCTTTAACCTGCTTTTTCCCCTTTGGGGGCAGTTGCCCCCCCCCCACCCCCCCCCCCCAAACCCCCCTCCCCCCCGGGGTTTCCCCCCCCATTTTCCCCCCCGGTCCCCCCCGGGGGTCCCCCCCCCCGGGTCCCCCCCCCCCGGGGGGGGTTTCCCCCCCCCCCCCCCGTAAATTCGGACATGAGGAAACATTTGCGTTTAAAACTTTTAAAACGAAAATTTTTTGCTGTGCAAATTTTTGGACTGTTCCTTGTGACAAAGCTGACTGCCCGCGTATGCTTTTTTTGCCCCCAAACTTTTTCGTTGCTTTTTTTTTGTGGGGGTTGAAAATGTGAAAGGGGGGAGTGGGGGTGGTGGGTAGGGTGTGGGGGGGATACGTAACGGGCCCCCAAATTTTTCCCCCCACTTACCCCCTTTCCCCCAGGGCCCCCTTTCCCCCTTTTGGGCCCCTTTTTTTTTTTTCCGTAAAAAAACTAAAGGGTTTGGGGGTTAAAATTAGCAAATGTTTCCCTTCACCTGAACCCCCTCCCTCCCCCCTTTATAATACCCCCAATACCTCCCCCTCCCTCCCCGGCCCCCCGGTGATCCTTTTCGTAAAAATGCACAGGTCTGTTCAAAGGGATAGGGCCCCCCCCCCCCCCCCGCCCCCCCTTTTTTGGAAACCTTTTCCCCCCTTCACCTCCCCCCCCTTGGTTGAGTTGGGATTAAAACGCCCCCCCCCCCCCCCCAGACATCACTTTTTTTCCCCCGCGGAAATATAAAAGGGTTTAATTAATGTAAAACCCCCCCCCCCCTCCCCCAAACGTCTCCCTTTCCTCCCACTTTTCCCTGGGAACCCAAAACCCCCAATCTTTAAATTCCCTTGTCTTTAAAAAAAGGGGTCCCCTTTCGGGGGACAACGTAAGAAGCAAAAAGAATCAATTTTTTACTACCCAACCCAAAGACATTTAAAAAACCCGGAAAAACCCAAATTCCCTCACAACTAAATTAAATTTTTCCACAAAGCCAGCAAACCTTTTTCTGATTAGTAACAAAACACCCCCAAAAATTTCTCCCGTGGGACGACTTTTTTTGGGCAGGGGAGCAAATTTCAGGGTATCATTAAAGATCCTACAAAGTCAAGAGGCATAAAAGGAATTTTTTGGGCTTTAAAACATAAAAATTAAAAATCTGAAACAAAGTTTACAAAAGAAATGCACGAAGGGGTTTTGTTTTTTTATTTTTTTTTTTTGTTTTTTTTTTGTTTTTATATACATATTTTAAAACATTAGGTTTCAGACATTTGAGTTCAGCGCTTGAGGACCTGGCCTGCCCTACCCACAGGGTTTTGTACTGGGGCAAGGCGCGAACCCCCAAAAGCCGGTTTTGGGGGAGGTTTATTTTTTCAAATAACTAGGCTGCCCCCTGAGTTAAAAACTTATCCCCCCCTGCTGTTTTTTCTCAAATTGCCCCCCTTTGCACGAAACCCTTTGCACGGGCCCCAAGGTGTGGGTTTTCAAACCCCGGACCCTTTCTGTTTAAGTTTAGGGGGCCGCAGTGGGCCTTCCCCGCCGTCCGTGGGGGTGTCGCACGGGCGCTAAAAATGGGGTTCTCAACCCAGGTCACGGTTGCGGAGATTGTTTCGGTCATTACCTTTTTACTGGTCAATTGGGGGGGAAACCCCCCTGTGACGTGGACTAGTGGTCATTTGGGGGGGAATTCCCGGGGGGAAAGGGGGTGGTTGACTGTGATCCGAGCCCGGGGGAGTTTGGGGGGGCGATGATTCTTTTGTTTCTGCACCTGTTCCGCGCCAAACCCCCGCATTAAAATTTTTTCCCCTTCCTACGGGGTCCCCCGTGTATGTTTCCCCTTTACAAAAAAAAAATTTCTTTGCCTTCCTCTTTGGGTGTTTCTTTTTAAGTTCATTTGTCTGTGGGGGGAAACATTTGCATCCCCTTTCCCTTCGTTTTAACTTTCCCCTGAACTCTCTGTCTCTGATCAAAAACATTTTATCTTTCCACCGCTTAAAATTGCTAATTTATTGGTTTTTTTTGGGTTTCCCTTTTTGTCTCTTCCCATCTATGTGCCCCAAATATGTCCTTTCTATCCATTCTTGGTCCCATTTTTCCCCGTTTTAATGCCTCCCACACACGCCTTTTGGGCCCCGCAAACTAAGTTGTCTTTCGCCATGTAAAGGGGAAATTTGGGCAAGAGACTGCTACAGCCCGTTTCAGGAGCGAGAACAAAGGGAAAAAAGAGAAGTTTAACACGTTGCAGAAAAGGGAAAAATGTATATTTAATGAGGGAAAAAAAAGAAAAAAATATTTGCGAAAAAAAAATTTCAGAAGTTAAAAAAAGGCAATAAATGAAACAAAAGGGGTTTTTGGACGGGCATTTTGGCAATGAATAAAAAGGGTGTTTTCCCATAACAAATGACCCTTTACAACTTAGCATGACCATTTTTGTGTGTATTTAACTCATTAGAATGAAACCCATGTTGCATATACAGAAAACGTTTTAAGACGGGGGAAATGTTGGGTTTAAAAAATTTTTTTAAAAATTCCCAAACACATTTGAAGAAAAGGGAAACAAGTATTTGGATTGAAAAAAAGTGAAAAATTTCTGGATCAGGAAAAAAAATCAGTGAGATGTTTAAAAAAATGTAAATGACTTTGTCCTAAAAATTTTTGGTTTCAATTTTTAAAGTATTAGGCAAACTGAAAAAAAGTTTAAAAATGCGGGAAACGGTAAAAAAATCAGTGAGATGTTAAAAAAAATGTTTAAAGCCTTTGTCCTAAATTTCTGTTTTATTAATTTAAAAAATTTTTGTGTGGGAAAATTTCCCCAAAGGGGGGGTTTAAAAATCAATATTTACGATCAATTAAAAAAGGGGGAATTTCAAATTGTCCAAAATTAAAAAACCGGGTGTGCTCTTAAAAATTGTAATTTGTAAAAAAGTAAAATGTATTTTGAACAAAAAATTAAGAAATTGGGGACAGAGAGAGGAGAGAGAAGGGGAAGGGAAAAGAGAGAGAGAGGGGGAAAAGAAGGGGGAGAGGGGAGAGAGAGGAAAATAGTTGAAAAAAAGAGGTTTTCGAGCAGGGTAAAAGCATATAGGGCCCCTTTTTTATCTTTATTGCCGGGTTTTACAAAGTTTCAAAGAAGAACAAAAATTATGTGCTTTTTTGGACTCTTAAAAAGCTTTTGACTCCCAGAAAAAAGAAAAGTGTTTTTGGCAAGTCCCCGGAAAAAAAACCTTTGTCCCCCCCGGAAAATTGAAAATGGCGCTTCGTGGATATACAATCCGGGCCTTGCTTGGGGGGGTGAAGAAAGTGAATATTTGATTTTTTTCAGGTTTCCAAATTTGGGGTAAAGCAAGGTTTGGGTTTTGGGGGGCCCACGGGGGTTTTTTGGGGGGGGGGATTTTTTAAAATGAAATTGCCCCGAAATGTCCGGAAAAGGGGAGTTTAATTTGGGGTTCAGATGAAAATTGGGGGGGTTTTTGAAAAATTGTTGCTGTTTGTGACGAAAGCATTTTAGTTTCAAGCACTGCTGTTGTTTTCCCGAATCCGCTTGATGTATTGAGTGGAGGGGAGATTAATTGCAATTTAAAGGAATTTAAAAAAAGGCCAAAAAAATTTTTTTAAAGGGGGGTTTTAAAGGGGAAAAAACCCCGAAAACCCGGGAAATTTTTCCAAGCTTAGGGACAGCAACCCCAATGCCTACCCCCAAACCCTCGGGGGCACAAACCCCCCGGTTAAAAAAACCCCCGGCCCGGGGGAAACAAAAAAGGGGGAGAAGGGAAAACTTTTTCAATGAAAAAAAGCCCCAAGCCCCCCTTTTTTTTTTAAATTAAAAATTTTTAAAAAGAACCAAAAGTAAAAAACCCCGCCCCAAAATATGGGGGCCTTGAAGAAAAACGGGGAGAGGAAAAAGAAATACCCTTTTTTTGAAAAAACTTTTTTAAATTCCAAAGAAATTCCCCCAAAAAAGGGAAATGGGTTTTTTTGGAAGGGTATCCTCTTTTACATTTGATCTTTCGGGGAAAAAAGTTAAATTAAATTTTTGGAAATTTACCCCCCTACCCACCCCCCAAAAGGGTTTAGGTAGACCCAAGCCTACGAAATGGCACTACCGGCCTTTGGGGTTTGGAAAAGCGGAAAAAAGGGTTGACCCATAAAAGGTTTTGACAGGTAAGGATTTGGGGGCGATGGCTCAAAACAGGGGGGGGGGCGATTTAAAGGAAAAATTCCTTTTTGGGAAATTTAAAAGAAAGCCCCCCTCTCATGGTTTTTAAAACAACAAAACTGACATTCCAAGAAAGGGAAAATGCTATGAAATATTTCCCGGGCCACTCGTTTAAAAGGGGAAAAATTTCAACCGGGAAAAATTTTCCACTGTAGTTACCCAATAAAATGGCATGGGATAGGTAGGGCCCCCTTTGGGCTAAATAAAACAAAAGAAGGGGTTTAATCCGGAAGGAAATAAATTTTCGATTTGTGTGAAAAGGTACAAAAAGGAACGAAAGAAAATGAAAACACTTTTAAATTTTTATTGTGCAGCGTAAAAACGTAAACAGACAGAAAGGGTTTTAACTTTTTTAAAATTACTTCCCACAGGAAAAAAAATTTAAAAAAGTTTGTTGTCCTCTGACAACAATATGATAACTCTATGGTAAGTAAGTTGCAAGGCATCTAATGTTAGGAAGAGAAACGCTCGGGTAAAAATTCCCAATTTTTAGTCGTTTGTTTTTTAGTAATTTCCGGGAAGGGTTTAGACCTTAAATTTAAAAAGGTTTTTTTTTCCCTAGTATAAAAAAATTTTTGGGCGCGAAAAGGGTGATGATAGTTTTGCAGGCAAAAAAGATATAAAACAGGAATCATTGGCCCGGGGGGAGGCTCTTGTTTTTTATGAACAAGTTGTGCTTTTTAAAAAAATTAAATTATTTTTTGAATGACGAAAAAAACACGATATTATTTTTTTTTCTTCAAAATGGCTTCGAGCCCACCATTCATTTTTGTAAAACCGTTGAACCTTGCTTCTTTGCATCAAAAACTTTTTTTTTCGGCCCCGCAAAAAATTTATGTTTCCCCTTGACAAAAGGATTTTGTAGGCCGGGTTTTCATAAAAAAAGAAACTGAGGCGTCCTTCTTCTCTCTCTCTCTCCTTCTCTCGGTTCCCCCTCTCTCCTCTCTCAACCCATTTTTCCAAATGTATAACTATATAGCCCCCCCCCCCCCCCCCCCCCCCCCCCTCCCCTTTTTCCGTCAGTCGTCCTATACTCGTTTCATTCGCGGGGGTCCGATCACTGAAAAACTTCCCCCCCTCCCCCACCCCTCCTTTGGGCACTGTTTACACCCGCCATTTGTCCATTTGTTTCCGTGGAAATGTCGAGGTTTGGTTAATAAAAACCCAAAACCGCCCCCCCTACCCCCCCCCCCCCCCCTCCCCCCACCCCCCCCCCTCCCCTTCCCTCATTCCGGGATCCCTTTTTCCTTGGAACCCCAAAACAAAAAAAGGAAAAGTTAAAAAAATGATTAAATTCCCCCCCCCAATGATTTGTTTTCTCCGTTTACTTTTGCATTTAGTTTTTTTAAATTTGATGAAAATTTTTCAAAAGGTTTTTTGGGCTCAAAAAATCTGACATCACGAAAAAATTTTGGTTGCTTATTCTTTACCTTTCCCGGGGAAAAACCCTTTTTGTTTTTGGCCTTTCCCAAAATTAAGGTGTGAATTAACAAAAATTTGCCCCCGCCTCATTTTGGGGAAGGTTTTTCCCCATCTTTTTATTTTTAAAAATTATTTGTATACAAACAGTATAGATATAAGAGCTTTTGTTTGGGGGAAAAAAAACTGCAAAGTTTTTAAACGGAAACAAAATTTAAATGCTGCAACTGAAAAACAAATAGAAACCCGGGAAAAAATTTAAGGGAATGTGTCCCAAACGAATACATTATGCAAAATGATTTAAAAAAAAAGGAAATGAAAAAATTTTTTAAAAAGGGAGGGGGAAAATAAACAAAAAGTCCAAATCTTTGCCAAGCATTACTATGAAGACAGTTTTAATTTTTTGGGTGCGCTTCCCCCCCCCCCCCCCCCCCCCCCCCCCCCTCCCCCCCCCCCCCCCCCCCCCCCCCTATTAGAAATTTTTTGCTATGTTTTTTCTGGCTTTATTCAAGTTTTTAAAAGGGGTGTGCCAGTCTTGAAAAAAAAGATACTGTGTTAGGGTTTTTTTATTTGGGGGCAAAAGTTACCCCACTTGTTTTCTGATAAAAAAAAAGCTTTTAGGGAAAAAGTCAAAGTTTTCCATGTTTTCGCCGAAAGTGTGTGTGCGTGTGGGCGTTTCGTGTGGTGGCGTTTGCGTTGTGGTATGGTGGGGGTGTGCGGTTTGAGGGGTGTGTGTGTGTGCGTTCGTACCCTGCGCACGCGGTGTATGTAGGTCTAAATTTTAAAGGTTTTTTGGCAAAATCCAAATCTCCCCAAAAAGAGAATTGATTGATGGGAAAAAACCCTTTAAAGAAAGTTTAAAAAAAAAAACCGCCGCAGATTTTTTTCTCCCAGGGGTAAATGGAAAATATGTATCGGGACAAAATAAGCAAACCCATTGCCAATTTCTCAAACCAAAATGCATGGGAACCCAAATTGATTTTTCCCAAATCAGCAAAGTTTGGCGTTCTTTTCTTTATTTACTTTGGGCAGTCCATTAGGTAGTTAATTGGGGTTAAGTTTTTGTAATTTTGTAAATTAATTTTGTTTTGGTTTTTTGAATTAAAATTTTATCCCCCAAAAGGTTTTAAAATTAGGGGGTTAAAATTAAGGTTAAAAAAATTTTAACCCCAAACCCCCCTTTGCAAAAAAAAGGGAAACGGTCCAAAAAAACTTTTTAAAGGGTTCCCGGGGGGGGTTTTTTAATTTGAAGGGCCCTTTTTTCCCTTTTTAACAAAACCCGGGAACGGTTTTGGGTGTGTGTTTTGGGGGGGGGGGGCGGGACCTGCGGGAAAGAGTCGGACGAACCTGGCCCGCCCCACGCCTGTGAAATCACGCACCCTTGGACAGGAAAATCCACGCCAAAAGAAAAGACAGCTGGCTCCAAACCAAAAAACATGACGCGCAGCAGTCAAGGACAAAACAGTCCACTGGTGGTAGACGCAGTCGCCAGCGCTCCACTGCTGGCAATAGCCAGGCTGAGTCTGTCGACAACGGCAACCAACAACCTTCTGCCCGCTGGCTTACAAAGGTCGATTCCCGTCCCCCAGCTCAATTTTTTTTATAGGGCGGAAATCTCTGCCACCAGCGGAAACCGGCATCACCTGCACTGCTTCGCAGACTCGAACGCGAGGATCGTCGGCGGAGACAGTACACAGACGCTGAGCTGATGGAAGCCCTGGCTAAAATGCAGCAGGAAGCTGAAGACAGCTACAAGAATGGCCCCAACGTCTTCAACGTCGTCCAATCCTTCATACCCGTCATCATCATTGTAATGGGGTTACCCATCATTTTGTTGGGACGGTGACAAAGTCCATGTGAAACCGTCTCCTCTGCATCTGAATAAACCCCTTGCATGATTCATTTTATTAACTTTACATTGAAGAATAAAGTAGCTGGTAATGTTTCCAGTTCAACCTGTATGCTCTTGGGCTTATTTGATGATTGTTTCAGTGACTGTTTTACTCACTGTCTTCTTCTTTCATGTAATGCACACACACCCACACACACGTACGGGCACATCACACACACACACACACACACACACCACACACACACACACACTCACACACCCCACACACACACACACACACACAGACACACACAGACACACACACAACACACACACACACACGCACACACACACATACACACAACACACACCAACAAAACCCATCCTATTTTTGATGGTCATGAACTTGAAAACACAGCTCTAAATATCACTAAGCAAAATAATACTTCTTTATTGTTATTAGCAGATGGATTGTGTGGTGAGGCTGGTTCTAAATGAAGACTCAGGAATATGTGCTGATCCACACCCAGCATAAGCCATAACATAAGTGTGATTGTATACTGAACATTTCGTTGGGCCTCAGGCATACACACACACACACACACACACACACACACACACACACACACCACACACACACACACACACACACACACAAAACACACACACACACAGACATGCTGTCATCACACACGCACTGACACGTGTAGCTGGTTCTAAGACATTTCCATGGATGTAAACTTTCACGGTGCACAGAAACGTGTGTGTCACACAATATGCTTCGCAAGAGTCTACTTTCGCTTTTCCGAGCAAGCACGCGCGCAGAAAAACCGAAGTTACTAAAATAGAGGCAGTGACGTCAGAAAGGAGAAGAGGAGATGCGCCAGCACTGCCGGTGCCAGACACTGAGACCGGCAAGAAGATGGGTCGCTACTGCGTCATGTTCGGTCGCAATACCAATTCTAGTGTAAAAAGTGGAATCAGCACACATGGCTTTCCAACTGAAACTCATCTTCGACGATCGTGGGTTTCTTTTGTGAAGTTATCTCGAAAGAATTTCGACGGTCCAAAGAAAAACGACGTAATCTGTGGCTTGCACTTCAAGACCAGCGATTTTGAAGATGAGTATGTCAGGGTCACTGACATTGCTACTTGAGCCCGTACATGTATGTTAAGATAGATTAGTGGAGGCGACTCATGTTTGAACTTGTGCATGTGCGGACTGATCATGTTCCATGTCAGTGTATCTTGGTGGTTCGCATCAGAGTCAATATTTCCTCTATATGTGCTAGGGTGAGCGGCGAACATTTCCGCTCACGTCCATGCGTGTGTGTGCGTCAGTGGATATCTGTGTGACAGCACAGCTTGGAGAAGGTAGGGAGGTATCTTGAACTTTTTAGTGTTTTGTCAGTGGAGTGGGAAATTGGGTCATGTATCATCCTCACTGTGAGTTGCCCAATCATAGTTAACCTTACATTGAATTATCCAGTCACAGCTAAGTTTACTGTAAAGCAGCTGGAGGTTAGGTGAACTGTCGCTCAGTGTTTTTTGCAGCTGTTTTTCAGAGTGGAAATCTCTGACGTTGTGTGTGTTGATTCTTTTGAAGTCTGTGACCTTTTAGGACTTGTGTTCAGGGGCGGGTTAAGGATTAGCGAGTGCCTTGAGTTGGGGGGACTGATTCTGTTTTCTGGTTTTACCCGCTTTTGTGTTAGGGTTCTGGGTTAAAAACGGTGAGCTGATTTCATACCATACAATCAGTCATGATAATGACGGTATTGGAAAAAGTAAATTGAATAGTCCAATTGGCTTGATACACTTGATACTGTACTGTAATATGGTTATGCATGTATATGTACGGGTAGGCGTGTTTGTATGCAGCGTTTACAATTTTTTTTAAATATTCTTTATCTGTTTGTGGTGTGTGTGTGTGGTGGTGTGTGTGGATGTGTGTGTTTGTGTGGTGTGTGTGAGTGTGTGCGCGCGCGCACAAGCGTGTGGTGTGCACAGTGTGTGCTTGTGTGTGTGGTGTGGTTTGTGTTTGTGTGTGTGAGAGAGAGAGATAGAGAGTAGAGAGAGAGAGAAGAAGAGAAGAGAGAGAGAGAGAGAGAGAGAGAGAGAGCGTGTTCAACCTTGTTCAGTTTCCTTATTTTCTTTTTTTTATTCCCCTGTAATATCACAAATCAGGTGAAAACCAACGTTGAACAGAAGATGTCATGCTTTAAATGTGAATGATGTCATCGGTAGAAAAACCTTCAAAAGAAATGACAAATTGGACGCTGTTCCTTCCATTTGAACTTTGACCATTGCAACCTGTAGCTCAAATTTGAATGTGCCGAAAAGCGCTTCCCATGGGTTGGATCCTTTTCCAAATTGTGATGTGTAGCCTGCATGCAAAGTAGAGCAACCTGAGCAATACCCTATACCGCCGAACCAGCGATAAACCATTGACAGCGTGGCCTGCGGGTATACGTCACCTGCGTGCGGATACACCACACAGAGAGGTTCCACTCTCTTCTCTCTCTCTCTCTCTCTCTGTGTGTGTGGTCCGGTTACATGGTCACCGTGATACGTCCAGTCGTGTAAACACGGGGCACTGATTTGTATGGTGACCAGTCGTTGCAAAAGGTTAATATTATTTTCTTCTTTGGTGGCCCCCGTCGTTGCAAAAGGTTAATATAATTTCTTCCTTCACCCTTGTAGCAGAAAGGTGCGTGACATTTTCTGGGTAAAGCTATATTCCAACGTCATTTTTTGTAAACCCTGTTGCTCTGAATAAAACACCATAAGAGCAAAATCATATGCTGAACAGGTCAGATTTTGAATATGTGTGACTCAATCGCGTGCACAAAACATGGCATTAAGAACTTTATTGGCCGGCAACCATTTAGGCAAAATGGTCAAGGGGGGGGGGGGGGGTGGGGGGGGGGGGGGGGGGTGGGGGGGGGGGGGGGGGGGGGGGGGGGGGGGGGGGAGTAGAGAATGTTAAGCAGAAAAAGCGACCTTAATACAGGGGAATCTTTTTACTTACAAAATGAAAATGCTTTGGTGATTTTAAGGATCCAAAAAGCAATTATTTTTGGACATAATTTGTAGTTTAAATGTTGTTGTTGTAGTTTTTACTTTCTGGAAAGAAAAACAAACACAATATGGAAACTCCATTTTCCCCCTGTAATGTGTTAGTTGTGCCTCAGCGCCTCGGCACACCATCATACCCCTAACCTTATTTTCCTTTCTCTCTTAGCTTTTGCAATTGAAACTGACCATGTGGACTACACGACATAAATCCTGGTTGAGCTGTTGGCGTTGTCCCCAGGAACAGTCTCTACGGACATTTTAACCTCCCTTGCACCCAAAAGACACCTTAGTATGGCCATATATTGGTTGCTTCCCTGGATATGTGATGCACATTCACTCGATGATGATGATGATGATGTTGATGTTAAAGATGAGTTAGATGATAAAGATGAATGATGTTGAAGATTGATGATGAAGATGATGCTGATGATGATGAAGGAATAATGATTTAATATATTAATGGTTTCCTGCTCTTATGCCACGCCTGTTCGCTGAGTACATTTTGTTTCTCATCCTCACACTCTCTCTCTCCTCTCTCTCACTCTCTCTCACTCTCTTCTCCTCTCATCTCTCACGTCTCTGCTCTCCCTCTCTCTCTCTCCTCATGGTGTGGTGTGTGTGTGTGTGTGTGTGTGTTTGCTGTGTGTTTGGATGTTTGGAAGGAACAACCCTCAATCTGCTGTTAGTCCCTGTTTTGCTGGCATGAGGGGGACAATCATCCCCTCTGTCTGTCTGTCCGTCTGTCTTCTGTCTGTCTGTTGTCTCTGCTCTCTCTCTCCATCGCTCTCTCTCTCACTCTCACCTCTCCGTCTCTCTCATCTTTCTCTCTCTCTCTCCTCTCATCTCTCTCACTCTCTCTATCTCTCATTCATTTAGTCCGTTACTCTAAGATAATCAACTATACTTGAGCAAATGGACAAACTCTCATGTGTCCCTGTTTGTTTTGTTGTTATCTTTATTGCTGTCCTGGTACATAATTGGTATTGAGTGTAGACAGGCATTTAATGTTTGTCGTTGTTTTTTTCTTTGTATTTCCCCCCCCCCCCCCCCCCCCCCCCATGTTTATTTTCTCTTTTGTTCTTGTTGTCTGTGTTGCTCTGATTTCATTCGTCTGCTAAGTCTTGTCCTTAAGTGCCCTCAGAGCTGTGTTCGGTTGCTAACCGACGTCCCTGAGACCCTCAGATTCTGTGTTCGGGATTGCCTTAACCGACGTCCCTGAGACCCTCAAGCTGTGTTCGGGTTGCCTTACCGACGTCCCCAGAGTACCCTCAGAGATGTGTTCGGGTTGCCTAACCGACGTCCCTGAGACCCCTCAGACAGCTGTGTTCGGGTTGCCTTACCGACGTCCGAACCATCAGAGCTGTGTTCGGGTTGCCTTACCAACGTCCCTGAGACCCTCTGACTGGTTTCGGGTTGCCTTATACCGACGTCCCCAGAGACCCTCAGAGCTGTGTTCGGGTTGCCTTACCGACGTCCCTTAGACCCCTCGAGCTGTGTTCGGTTAGCCCTTACCGACGTCCCTGAGAACCCTCTGAGACTGTGTTCGTGGGTTATGCCTTACCGGGGGGGGGGGGGGGACGTCCCGAGACCCCCTGACTGTTGTTCGGGTTGCCCATTACCGACGTCCCTGAGACCTCTGAGCTGTCTTCGTTTGCCTTAACCGACGTCCCTGAGACCCTCTAGCTGTGTTCGGGTTGCCTTACCGACGTCCCCTGAGACCCCCCTGATCTGTGTTTCGGTTGCCTTATACCGACGTCCCTGAGACCCTCTGAGCTGTGTTCGGGTTGCCTTACCGACGTCCCTGAGACCCTCTGATCTGTGGGTTCGGTTTGCCTTACCGACGTCCCCGAGCCCCACTGAGCTGTGTTCGGTTTGCCTTACGCTACGACCCTGAGACCCCCTGAGCAGTGTTCGGGGTGCCTTCCCGACGATCCCTGAGACCCTCTGAGCTGTGTTACGGGTTGCCCCTTACCGACGTCCGCAGAGACCCCCTGAACTTGTTCGGGTTGCCTTACGACGTCCCTGAGACCACTCAGAGCTTTGTTCGGGTTGCCTACCGTGACGTACTTGTTGGTTCAGCTGCTAACTCCTGCACAACGATCTTCTCATGGCACCCTGGAAAGCAGATGTTGTGTAGTGTACATGACCACCCCACACGCAATGATGGCTCTCCGCTTCCCAATGAAAACCAGATGTTCTCAGTAACTGATATTTTGATTCTGAAGAGCAGCCTCTGTGGTAGCTTGAAAGGATTGAAACGAATAACCAACAATCCACAACAAACCAACAACAACAAAAAAAACGCTGTCCTGTTTTGGGTTATTTAAACGATCACTGCTGCCCTAAGCAGCTCATTTCAGATTCCTTTCATACCAGCCAGGTCCAGTTGGCTATAACATGTATTCCATTTCTCTCACTGTTGCGGCAATATTCCGACACGATCCTAAACTTGGGCCAGATACTCGAGTAACCGTTAATCTGAATGTGCAGTGTTTTCGCTGCCTGTTGTTGCTGTGTACGATGATCACTTCGGGGGGGGGGGGGGGGGGGGTGGGGTTAGGCAGTCTGGTAACTTCTTAGAAGAGGCTTTTTCAAGGGGAGGGTAACTGCCGTGGAAATTGAACCAAATTCAAAAACAATTCTCACGATCCGCCCAAAATCAAGAACAACATATGTGGCAATTTGTTTGTCCCTTGTTATTTGGCAGAGTCACCATAGAATTATTTTGTAAATTCTTAGAAATGTGGAGGAGGAACCCGGGAGGTAGAGGGTGTTTGGGGAAGAGTGAGGCTGGTGAGGGAAAATTCCTCAGGTGCACTTTTGGTCTCTTGTACATGTGGATGATTATAGGGGTGGTGTGCGCCAACAGAAGCAATCCATACAGTCGTATATATTATTGTTTGTATCTCCCGTCTGGCTTCAATTTGCTTCCGTTATTACTTCAAATGCCAGAGAACCGTCAGTAGGCTGGCTTAGAGCAAGTTATAACTAAATGCATTTTCACAAAGACTTAAAAAAGGATTCTTTTGCTCTAATAGGGACACCATAGATCGTTGCTTCTTTTGCGTGGGAGGCGATCTTCCACCATGTCGTAAACCCTTACGAAAAACGAGAAAAGACTAACCACGAAGGGACAACAGCTCGCTCGCCCTCAGCTTGACAGCTGCCAGTCTTCAGTCTCCGCGTTCACCCTCTGTTGTTTTTCTCCTACATCCGTGTAGACGACGACGGAGACCGACACCTTTGCATCTGTCCAACTAGTGACCAACGTGATAACAGCAATTCAGTTTTATGAATATCTTTTATAGATAGCCACGCCCATCTTGCGCTGAATTAATGAAGAAATTGATTGCTCCTATCATTTCGTTGTCCAGAGTGTTTTGTATCTGCCTCAAGAAGACCTAAGAGTCAAGAACGCGTTGTGTTTTGTCTTGTGCTTTGTTTGTCTTAATGTCTTCCTGGCGGTTTCGCTATTACTCACCTGACAAATTGTTTAGATTTACCAGCTAAACATGTCACCGGAAAACGTTTACATCAAAACCCAGTGGTTTTTACCCCAGTAATCCTAACTGAGGAAAGCCTGCTACTTAACAGAATGTCTCTGCACTGAAATTTAGGTGTTTGAACCATCAACTTTAATGAGTATTTTGGCGTTGACGCATATGTCTGATTTTGTGACATGATCCCGGTTGAAAAATCCAGTTCAAGCTTCACACTCACTGTGCTGTGTCCAATCCATGCTCGTGGTTAATTCAAGATGATCGACGGGAATGAGAACATAACAACCATACTGCGTGTTACAGGGACTGGAAATGAATATAGTGTTTGGATTCAAGTACACCTATTAACTGGCGTGTTACAGGACTGAAAAGATAGGTTTGGAATACATCAGTACAACCTATTACTGTGTGATCCAGTGACTGGAAATGATAGGGCTTGGATCCAGAGGTAAACTATTCATTTTAGCACATGGTCATGAAGTGCCTGTCGCTTTTTTGTTTCGGTATACTGTTACTATGCACGGTAACATCGTAACTTACAAAACCTAACAGCTGTATTTTCCTTTCTAATTTTGGTTTTTTATGTTTTTAGTTATTGGTTTTTTTTTTTTCTCGATGAACTGGACCAGATTCCAACGTGAAAACACAAAACAACGGTTTATGGGGCGAGTGCATATTATCAGTATTTTCTTGACGGATGATAACATTTTTTTCGCATCTGGAAAAGCCCGCACGCACGAACACACACACCCACAACACACACACTAGCACACACGACTACACACACACACACCCACACACACACAAACACACACACACACACACACACACCCACACACACACACACACACACACACACACACACCAGCACACACAACACAATCAAAACAAGATAAACCAATCACCATAGCCTAGACTAAAACATGTAGTATGCAGCAAAATCGACTTCTGTAGCATCGAACCCGATAGACGATTCTAAAGTGTAACAGGCGGTTTGTACCATCACTATCCCACATGCGTCCATCATTAGGAAGGTGGTTGGAACATGAACGGCAGGGAAGAAGGGGAGTCTGTCGATTCCAGCACAACAATAGGAGGTTAGAAAAGAAGAACAGAACGAGAAAGGAGAGAGAAAATGTTCAATAACACACACCCACACACACACACACACTACACACACACACCACACACCACACAGAAAATTAAACACTCACACCCAACACACCACACATGAAAATCAAAAATGGGCTCCAATGGGTCCATGTGTTGGCGGTGGGTGGGAGGACGCGCCAGGGAGGTAACGCAATGGTCAAGTGTAACATTACCATAATGCAGGGAGGTAACGGCAATGGTCCAAGTGGTAACATAACTCATGGCTCCTCGCCTAACATCACACTGCCCGCAAACATCACACAGCCGGTTTAGAAAGACCGCGTACCTTCTGTACATGTGTCAGAGAAGAGTTAGACTCGGAGTCAAAAACTTACTTGGTGAATATATCGACATGGTCGCCCTGACATCATCAGCTCACTGTTGCTTTTGATAGGCAGCGAGCCTCGTGGGGCACTGTTGTTTGGGGTGAAAGAGTAGGTAAATATGCGGGTTCACGACCACCAATGTTTTATTTGCACTAAAACCCCCCTTTTGTCACATACAAAATCACGTCCATCACATATCAGTTTTTGACTAAAAATGACAACTGTTATTACAAACCAAAATTAACACACAAAAACTCTAAAAATCGACGTAAATCGTTTATATTCAAAATGGGCCTAACGTGCCTAGACTATAAGATTTGGTGATCGAGAACAAACATATTTACCTTCCACCAGACACAAAAAAATTTACGGTCCGCGGGGACTGAGCCCTTCTTACTAATTCTAACAAGCTCTTCTACTTCTAGCATATTAATTAAATTAGAACAAACACCCGGCTTACCGCTTGATTAACTATTTTTACATCCGAAAGAATTTAAAAAACCTCATTTAATTCTTTAAATTCACTGACACTCCGCCAAACCATGTAAACTGATAATCGCAAAACCCTACATTAGTTGGCGGCAATGCTCGTAAGAAACAGTAGATGGAAAGCCATATCAACAAATCAGTATCTGTTATGTTAACTGTTTAAATGGACATACAAAATTGGTTCACGAGAAAATCAGATGCCTACGCCCTACATACCATAAAGACCGCCATATTAAGTACATATGTGTTTTAATATGATATGTTTTCACCACTATCATAAAAGCCTATAATATCGAGCAAGGCCATTAGAAAAACGTACTCCTTTCTTCAAGTTCTGAAAATTCCTAGTAACAATAAAGCTTTGGACCTCAATAATTTTTAACTGAATGTTAAAATTGCTAATACTTCTCTTAAAGAACCAAAAGTAGTAGTAACCATCGGGTATTATTAATGTTTTAATAGATTTGCCTTTGCCCAGTCCTTAATATCCACCAGTATATTCTTATCTTTTACAGATATGTTAATCCCAGTTTATTTTAAACCCAAATTTTCTCTAAGCAACCCTACAATCGCCGCGCCTATTTTCAATTGGGTGGCGTTAAGAACACACCTCGTTTGCTTGGTTTATATAGAAATTACACCTTTTTTATAACTGTTTAAAAAATGGAACCTTTTAAATAAAACGAAAGTCCACTACGATAGTAGGGGCGTTTTTATAACCCAAAATCTTTAGACTTCCGCAATTAACCATTGCAGGAAGATTATTCATATGGCTTTTCCAAGTTATGCATGCAAATCCACTAACTAGATATTTAAAACCGCCAATACAGATGAGTAGAAGTGGTCCATCAGCATGGGTCATCCACCCTAAGGCTTTTTTTTTCAGAATCAGTTTAATTTTGCCATTACTGCGCAACTACAGGCTGCGGTGTTTCATAAGCAAACCATTTAAACCATCCTACTCTTTTTAGTAAGGGCAGAATCAAACTTTCATTTTATTACCAGTACAGACGAATACTAACTGATACCTACAAGTGCCCCTCCCTAACGACAACGCATTAATCCTTAAAAAGCCCAAAGAAACAATAAAGCATATGAAAGAATCTGCAACGAATTTAACATTAATCCTTCACTGACTTTAGACAAAAGTTAGACCGCACTCATGGGTTAGGAACATTGATTTTTGTGGGGTGCAAAAAGAAATATACTTATGACAACTGCCTGGCCAACACCTCTTGTTTCCACCAAACGCACACGTTCGATTGGGAATCCATAGAACAAAAACATCCTAATTCTATGGCAACATTATATCTAGAATTGACAGTAAAGCCCTAACAATGCCAGTAGTGCAAAGACATAATGACTCCATAAACGTACATACGTTTGGTGCCTATTAGGTAGCACAACACAGAACTAAGTCTACATAGCGATCAATCTACAGGCTTTGATGCCAAAAACAATTCTAAGTCTATTTAGAAGATGCAAATAACTCTGGCTGTTTGATTGCCGATTCCAGCATACAAAGGTATAAAGACTGTTCTTACACATGCTAGGTCAAAGGTTTGCTTTGTAGTAGGCCATGGATGCTACAAGCACCCACCGACATTAGACTGGCAATTGGCATGTACAGAAATTATAATAATGACAATCCTCATAGCAGGAGACGGCCAAAAACTTAGGGCAAAATAAATGCTATCAACACAAGGCCCACTCCATCCAATTTAAAAAAGTACCAAGCCCTGAAGAAGGCGATCCGGTTATAAACCCCAAACCCCAGAGCGATCCACAACCAGTTTATAACGCCCCCAGCAAAAGCACGCCCCCTTGATAAAGTACCCCACTGACAGTCATACTAGTCGAAAAGACAATCCCTTGTGACATTTTTAACTTTTACTGGATTAGCCAACTATATGTTCACTTAGAAATAATCCAGCAGCTAGCACTCCTAACGTCCACAGATGGACAGCCATATAAACCAGCACTACTTTGCCTATAGTAACAAAACCCCAACTAACAGCACTGCATATTATGCCAGGCAAGCATCAACGCTTTGCGGCTAACTTCTTAATAATTTGCCTAGATGATGCAATTGTTTTCTAATACCAACTTTTAACCAGGATGGCGTTTGGGGGGGCGCTACTGGTCCTGTTGGCGGACTACCTGTTCAAAGCATAAAACGAGGTAGAGATAGGCAAACGCCAACAGCCTTAACCAACTAACTATTGTAGATCCCTGTTCCCTGAACAGAGTCCCTTATTCTTCTTTCTGCTAGCTGTAGTGTTTTCATAAGTGTCTGTTTATAGTCTTCACTGATTCTGTTTTGTTTGTTGATGTTAGCTGCGATTTCCTGTTAGTATACAGCGTTTCTACCCTAGCCGGCCCTTTCTAATAATTAAATCCGGTATTATTCTGCTGTATTTTAGCCTTTTCCTACTCGCCCAAAATTGTTATCATCTGCATCAGCCATGCTTTATTTTTTTCTTCTTCTATCTCTCTAATCCAGCCACCAATATTTTGCAAAATTGTTTGTAGCTCACCCCTTATTGTTCGCAGAGCCCCGATTAAGTCCCAGATTTACACGTCATAGGCAATGAGAATCGATAATTGTTTTTTAACTGTTCTCCACATTAAACTCGTCTCAATTTCTGGCTATTGCTCATCTGTTCTTGGACTAATCTCTGAAAAGAGGTCATTTCTATTTCAGATCGGGGGGGGGGGGGGTTGGGGCAAACTCCTCCCCAGTTCATGTAAAAGACTAACAGCCTCATGCCTTAAATTTAAAATGTTAATCCGCCTTTGGGGGGGGGTCAGAAACAGGAATCCTCTGTCTAATTGTGTTTAGTTTAAAACTTAGTTGGGTCTGCTTTGTAGTAACACTTACAAAATTTCCTCTGTCTAGTTCTATATACAATGGATCTTTTATCAATCTTAAAATCAAAAGGACTATGACCTCCTGCGGTTCTAGTCTCTAAGCTTATTAGAAATGAGTTAATTCTATTTGTTAATAGTTCAGCACGAGGATGCGCTAAACTGAAGGGTGGTGTTTCTACTTCTTCTAATGAAGGATTAGAACTTCCTGCTGCTCTTTTCAAGTTCTTCGCGCAAATGAATGGCCTAATTCTGTTTCAATCTTCAGTCAACTTGAAGGGCCCGGCAGATCTCTTCTTCTTCTTTCGGAAGGAATCAGCACGTCCAAAATCCTTCACCATATTTATTTATTTATATTCATTTTTTTTGGTTTTATAAAAATGAACTCATACGTTGTGACCCGTCGACCAATAAAAAATCCATATAGAAAAGAGAAGGAACCTCACGGTGTAAAAGGTATAAAGCAGACTGTAATTTAGTGTAAAATCATCCATCAAAAGTTTGAGCCGGAACAAACTTTAATAGTCCAAGTTCCCTGATCTTGGCGCTGACGAAGTTTATAATGCCAGGCACATGCAAAACTATCATTCAAAGTAGATATTACATCGGCAGATCCTAATGCTACTGGTTTTTGCTATTTGGGCAGAGCCTTCGTTAAACATATACAATTAACTGGAGGGCACAGCAGTATTTTGTACTAGGGCAGGGCAGACATTTTTTGCCCTCTATTCCTGATCTATGCTGCTAAAAAAGAAAGAAAAGAGAAAGTTTATCAGGGAATACAAGCCCCAACTGTCTAAGCACATGCTTACAAGTTGGAGGATCAAGGATATTTAAAGATGAAGGCAGTACAGAAGCATTTGGCAACAGATTCTGCATCCTCTAGATTTTGATCTGATAAAGACGCATATTCCAATTAACCAAGGCGCACTCAAAAAAAACTTTAGCTTAAGAACTGACATTTTAATCCTACGATTTTTCAGTCCCGTTCTGTCTGAAGACCCTTAAGCTAACTACACCAGTTAGTGACATCTCTCATGAGTTTTGATGTTGATACTAACCCCGCACGTTCTGCCCAGAACAATCTTATAAATAACCCAGAAAATAAAAATAAAACAGTTATTTTATTATGAAAGAGTTTATACACTCCACTACAGAAAAATATAAACAGAGCGAGACACTCTCTGAACATACACCTAAATCAGTCTTTGAAGTCTTTAAAAGGAAATTTGATCTTGTTTTACCTGAAGGAACAACTCCTTTCAAGAGAATCAGAAGCCTTAATAATTCCAAAATTGAGAATGGTTGACTGTGCAATAAATGGAGCTAGGGGATTTGTAGGAACGTCGGGTGCATAACAGCTCATGAAACAGCTCTCCGTTGCAGGAAGGAAAAAAACCAGAGCCCTGAACAGCAATGGGCAGAAGCGGCAGAGATGTTGTTTCAAGCTGGAATCTGGGTCAAGGAGGAACAAAAGTTGAACATCATAAGGCTTACTTTCCCTACAAATATCAGGTGTCCTGTGGGCTCAGTGGTTAAAGAGCGCGAGTCATTAAGTAGAAAATGACAAGTTTCCAGAGGGTCATGGTCGAATCCAGCCATGGCTCGTCCCAAGATGGGAACAAAAAAAAGGGGGCAGCCAGAGGGACATCCGGAAGTCATGAACCGGTGGAGGCCCAACTCCCCCTAGAGTGTCAGGAGATAAGGCCGAAACACTTGCTTTGCAGGGGCTTCTCTTCTGAGGACTCTCTGCTCCACGCTTCCTCCCACGAGTTCTTTCAAACCAGTTTGATCAGTTGTATTCGGACGCGGACTTTACCTCACCAACACTTTGAAATGAAATAAAAAGTTGTTCGCTGGAGGTAGGCAAGAGATCCTGCAGTTGATCGTGTATGTAAAAAACTTCGCCTTTCATGATGTAAGACTCGAAGACTATTTATAAACAAAAATGGGGCTGTGGCTGATTTTAGTAACTACATTTGACAACTAAATGGGGGTGTTGGGGGGGGGAAGTGGAGAAAGGGAGGGCAAGATGGTATATAAAATAAATATTCACAAGAAAGCAACGGAAACGCCCCAATAAAAATGCACATTTTTTATGGTTTGTGATGCCCAGTTAAACATTGCAGAAAACAGACTAAAAGACGCGGCTTATAAAATGCAGAAGAAATATTCTAATAAAAACAGATGAATAGGTTTTAAGTTCTTCCCTAATGATATCCGCACAGTTCCTATCTTGCGGATTACTGGTGTGGGCAAAACTGTCTTCGTTCTTGAATTGTTACAAACAATATACAGGGTTTTCATACGAGCACATTGTTATTATTCTGCACAATGAACCATTAAGCACAACAGGTCTTACAAAGAAAGATTTTATTTGGACAGACGATAATAAATTTCAAGTTGATCAAGCGACAAACTGGCGACAGTTTAGAACATAACAATAAACTATTTGAGGGACAGAAACACTATTATTATGGATGAACTGTTCAGTCAGAACGAGACATTGTTAAAAAAAAGAAAAGCTCTGTCAGCTAGCCTTTAGTGGGGGCGCCACCCTTAGTTCAGTGTGGCTCTTACCACAAAAATCTATAAGCTGTCTATAAAAGACTTTCGATCGCAGTTAAAATCAGTTTTATTATTTTAACACTAAGGACAAAGATAGTTATTGAAGGAATGTTAAAGTGAAAATTTTAAAAAAAGGGACAAAGAAGAGATAAAAAGAAATAAAAGAGCATTTAGAAAAATCTAAGCAACGCTCAGCTCTGCTTACGGACTGACCCCGCCCGTTCAATAGCTATGTTTATTGTAGATTGTTTATTGATTGAATGCTTATAACAATTAGTTTAATATAATTTAATATTATAAAAAGAAGTCTCGAGGGCCAGAATTAAAAGCGGAGCTAGCTCCTAAATGCACTGCAGTATAGCTAAAAGACCTAGCCAGACACAACTGAGTTTTGATCTAATAGGAGTGCCAGGAAATGTTTATGGATTTGAATACACAGATGACGGGTTTACAAACGAACAGAAATGGAAGACAAAAAACGGCAGCAGGCATCCTGCCCTAGGAAGAGATCTGAAATTTAAGAGCAAACGATTTTTGGCAAACGTGAATACAAACTTATAAAAGAAGATGCTTGGCGTTCATTCCTGAAAGTGACTGAATTTAAATTTTAACTACGAAGCCCCAATGTATACTATGATAATAAAAACAATTAGAAAAGCTTAAAATATGCAGGGGCCCATTCATGTTTAGCCTTGTCCCGGAACACAACAAAAAAAGCAGATTGAAATAACCTAAGCTACGTTCAGAATATGTGCTACAAGAAGAAGTCCTTAGCTGAAGTGGGGGGTTGACACCGTAGGCTTATTAGAAAATTTTCACCAACGCTAGAATCACTACCTAGCAAATGACTAGATTTTTCGCTTATTTATTACTCCGAGGAGGGGCGATACTAGTTTGCCAGACCATGCCTTTATTAGAGGCGATACAAATACAGGCCTTAAAAAACTTGTATGCCCCTCTTAAGCTCTTATTGTCCATTACTACAAACGAGATTACTAAACACCCTGCATCATCCCGACAAGGTTACAATAATGGTTGACCAAAGACAAACTAACGAGTACTTGACTTTATATTCATTAAGTATGTTGATTTTTAATTGCTTTTACTCTGTTGATGAAGTGCTGCCAGAAGATTACTAAGAAGATATGTATAAGATTAATTTTAAAAAAATAATCTTATTTAAAAAATGGAGGATCAAACAGTATTAGGTTAAAGCAAATAACTGAACTACAAAAGGAAATAGAAAGCGACTTGATAAGTATAGAGTTACTAGAAAAAATATGCTAAAGCATAAATACTCTTTCCTTATGTAATTACTGGCTCATCAAGCTGTAGCTAGCGAAAGTGCTAGGTCTGGCATTGCTGTATAGCCACAGGGTCTGGTGCGGCCGCCCTCTTGTAGCAATAGGAGTCTCGGTTAGGTTTAGGGCGCCATGTCTATGATGAAAGTGCTGTTTAAAAAAAATAACTCCTAAAAAACAAAAGCACACCTGCCATTGTAGCCTTAGCATCGGCAAAACTTGGTTCATTTAGATTAAGACTAAGCAAAATCATTACAGGAGAAAACAATACGGACGAAGAATTTTCAGAACTGATGGGCTGGACGGTATGATTATAGACTACAGAAAATTGAAACCTTCAAAAGGAGTAGAGTAAAGAACGTTTACTTCACGACAGGTAGACACTGATGCAATTAAAGAGAAACAATGAAAACAACACAAGATCGGTTAAACCCAAAATAAGCCAAAAAATAAGTTAAGGGCCAAAAAATAAGTTATAAACAAAACATAAGTTTAGTCAAACCCTATTTTTTTTCAAATGGAGTGACTGAACCGGCGGCGAACGAACAAGATTAGGAATAGAGTATGTTTAGAACTTACCGCCAATGACATTGACAAAACAAAGCACAAAAGCCCAGAACACGATGCATTTCAACCACTTGGGTCATCTACAGGCTAAAAAAAATAAATCACTTTTTAACATGGAGGGACAGAACAAACAACGAAAAAACGAAAAAAAATGAAAAATGACTTATCCGTTCTTGTCCATGTGTTTTGGTGGGTCGGAAATGACATGCGGCCAGGGGATTAAGGGAGAGGAAAACGAGGGGGGGGGGGGGGATGCGTCTGTGGAGGTTGTGTGGTGGTGTGATATGGATAGGGTTGTGTGTCCATTTATTGGGATGGTGGATAACTTTGTGATGGTTGTGTAATGTGATTGATAATAATGGTAAGGGGAAAAAAAAATAATTAATAATAATAAATGGGGGGGTGGGGGGGGGGGGGGGGGGGGGAGATTTAAGTGGAAGGATAATACAAAACAAAGATTAAATAGATGGAGTGTTGCTGAAACTACTGTAGGAAGTGAGTGAAAGGGGATGTGGTGTTGGGTATGTAAGGTGTGTGTATGTGTGTGTGTGTATTTGTGGTGTGTTGGTAGGGGATTTTGCCAACTGGTGTGGAAGAGGTGAGTATGTGTTCTTGGTTATTGTCGGATATTGATGCCTTGGGGTGTAGTGTCCAGTTTGGCAATGAGAAGGGGATTCTTGAGTTGTCTTCAAAGCTGTCACCTGTGACTGCCAAGTTGCCATGACTTTGACATGGTCGATGTTGGTTGGGTGTGGTTTGAATGTAATATTTACTATTTTTTTGTTAACCACGTGTGTTTGGTGGCGGGACAACTTGCAGCCTCTTCACGAATAAGGATCTTTTTAGGAGCAGCCTATTCAGATGTTAGTAGCACCGCTAGAAGAAAGAGTCTCTCTAAAATAATACACGGGAGTGTCTGTATTTCAGAAGTAGTGCATAAACTTCAATACACATCTACGCTCATATTAGGGGTTCTGTGGCTCTAATTCTAACACGCCCTCTGCCTCTCCAGGAGCATACAAGTATCTTACTTTTAGTCCAAACGGCAAGAGTTTTTTTGAGTGCCCTGCACATCTTCAGTAATGCAAATTTTTTAATTTGATCGGGCGGGTTGATCGGGGGGTGGAGGGAACTGTTGCTTTAAATTCTTCCATTGATCATGGCAACGTAAACTGCATGGCAATCCTCCTAATCCCCATTCTGTGTTGCGTTCTCTGTACATCGGTAGTGTACTTAGTAGTGTCCATAATTTCTCTGTGATATTTGATAGGTAAACAGGCGTTCAGCTAGATTCTTTATTAAAGTTTCTACTGGCTTGTGATCGATGTTGCCTGGAATCCCTCTCTTAACTGTAACATGATGTTTTAAAACAGTTGGTTTACAGAGCCTTTAAACTCTTTTCCATCATCAACCTGAATCATCCTAGGGATACTTTAATGGGCCTCGCATATATATTTGTTGTAAAGCCACAGCCAACATGCAGTGAGCTTTTAATCCGTTAAAGGTTCAGCGTCTTTGTATCTTGAAGCCATGTCAAACAACTGTCAGAGCATACTTAAACTTTTTTCTTCTAACTTTGTCCAGTGAAGATACAGCAAAGTCCATCTGGAGGTGTCATTTGGAATGTAAGGAACAAATCAGCCTTATTATTACTGTTTGGGGCGGGCAGATATATTTGCAAATTGCCTGTTTTAAAAGCCAGTCTTGCAGGGGGCTGCGGATTCAGACACTCCCTAGCACTTACTCAGATTTTTTTTCATACAGTCTTCCTTTCCAATAACCCTTTAAGGATAATAAAAATTATGTACATCGAATGGCCCATAAGAAGGACTGGTAGATTTTAAATTGTTTTTTTTAGAGTGTTTTGTGCAAGAATCTGATTGCTCCCATACACCCACAATAAAACCAATTTCTGCTATTTTCTGTTCTTCCTATGGATCCATAAAAAGCAGACAGTTCTGAGGTGGCTATGGTAAGAAACTTCTTTTCTGTCACTAAGTAATACTCATTCATTCCTCATCACCGTCTGTAAATGTGTGCTCTGACATGCCCCTGTTTTCTCTTAACTTTTATTAATAAAGTCTACGTGAGCAATTCGTCCTTTTCTCGTTAAGCGTCCTTGCCTAGCTAAATCTCAATTGCCTTGTTATGAGACGTTCACTCTCTATCGACGTATATCCGCAATTTACTAAACATATAATTGCTTCCAGAGAAGGCTAAAGCATAACAATACTCCTCCTACCATCAAAACTACGTCCCGCCATCTTTTTAAAAATCAATATGTTCTAGATTAATCTTTCTATGAACAAATATTTTACGGGATAATCCCTGTGTAAACAAGAAAGTCTTTTAGAGGCAATGCCTAGCATAATTACAACTATACCCTTAACAACATCCTCAATGTCTAACCTTCCGGTCAGCCGGCTTCATTTTAAAACATTTTTTTTCTCTAACACGCTATAGCCTATCCTAAGGCCGCTAAATTACAGCAAGAATGGTAAATCGTATTGATAATCTTTTTTCACTCATCTTTTTATTAACTATAAAAATAATTAAAATAATCATAAAACACAGACTGACTATTGTGCTTTTTAAACAGATAATCTTGTGTGTTAAGCTAAAAAATAAAGTAGCAACTAGTATTGGCCATCTTCTATCTTTCCCGTGTTGGCGGTTATTCCTAACAAACATTTTGCAAGGGTGGAATAAACTGAACACCAACGGATAGGCACTGCTTAATTAACCAGCGTTAACTCATGATTAAAAAGTATTAATATATTTTTTATATGCTTTTTAAAATGGATTGTGACGAACTATTAAAGTGTGAGGAGCAAGCAGACTACTCCGTAGACCTCTGCCATAAAGAAAGATTATAACTCTCTAGCTGCGTAGTGGGAAAACTAAACAGTATTTAGGTTTGAACGAAGTATTGAGCAAATTCAGAAACAGACTACTTCAGACGTTGAGAAGAACAACCTAGGTACAAAGCGCAGCAAGGGTCAAAAATGTTAGATCGGTAGGGCAGACAATGATAGTTTATATGCAAGTAGTAAGTAGCTGGCGCCAGTTTGTTTCAGAAGAATGATTAAAAAAATGACTTATCACAAGATACCCGGTATTAAACAAGTCACTAGAAACCCTTGCAATGGACCATGTATTACAGATTTGGGACTAAGTTATGCCCATTCCAAATGGGATTAATACTTTTAATCAATTAATTTTGATCATAAAAAATTTAATCACAATAAAAAAAAATGAGCGAGAAGACGTCGCAGGTACAATCCGCAGGAACAATCCGCAGATCCACCGCAGGAGCAGACATGTCCCACAAGCGGGGGGGGAAATATACCACAAGTGAGTAATGTTACTAAGTCAAAAGACCCGACGTGTTGAGGCGGGGCGTAAAACTACTGAATGGAACAAACAGAGAAAGCCAACCAATCACAAAACAAAATTGTTTAGATATAATACAACATCTCCGCTACCAACAACACACAATAACAACAACACCAACAAATGAATAAGATGAGTAATATTATGTATTGGGTAGCATGCAGTTGTTGTTGTGGGGGGTTTAGCTACAAATACCTAACACCATACCAAACACCAAAGTCACAAACCCCCACAGTAAAAGAAGAGAACCGCCTTCTGCAAAAAAAGTGCAACCTCCTGCTTACCCCATTTTTCTATGGAATAGTATTTAGAACAAAAATAAAGTACAAGTTAAGAACTAGATAAGTACAAGTAAGTTAGTAATATAAAGTACTTTTTAGTTACGCGCAAGAAAATAATAAGTTAAGTGCCAAACAATAAGATATAGTTTTAAGTACTGTTAAGTTCTAGTTCACGATCTTGTTAAGATACTTGTTAATTCTTGTTAGGATCTTAAGTTTTAAGTACAAGCCAAGTCATTCAAATGTTAAACATTAACGTTTCTCCAATGGCCCTAAACAGCATAGCAAGCACAGAATTAACGAAATTCTCTTGTAATTGATAGAGACTAGTGAATTCTTGTTTAACAGCAGTTGTGTTTACTTGATAAGAGTAGAGCGCAGATTAACATAAGTTGTGATGAAATACTTATTTTCCAAAGAGCGCTTGCTTGTAGTTGTCCGTGAGTTTATATTTTTTTGACTACATCTTTACTTATGCCCTTAGCCTCTTCATTACAGAAAGTCTGGCTGGCAACGCGTATACATCTATCGACCGGCAAAACCACATATTCTTTTATAACCTGTCCGCATTAAGTTCATCCATCATCTATCCAATTACTTTCTTGTTTCCAGTTGAATGTAACGGACTGTCTATAAGGACAGTCGCATTGTCGTACCTAACCATCACTTCTTAGCTACATCTGTATTATCTAAATCTGAATCCTAATAAAAGTCAACTGTGGGACTTCTAGAATAAAAGAGTCAGTGTCTGTGTAAAGGAACTACTTGCTTCTGGGTACAGTGGTTAAAACGTAGTCGTTACAGAAATAACTAGCATCAATAAACTTTGACACTCTAATACGGTCGAAGCCAATAAACCCCGGCTTGTCTATCATTAACAACCTTTTTCTTCAGCATAATGCCCAACCAGGCTGTCGTTAAATCCTTCTAAAGTCTTGATAGTTAGTTTTAGAGGCAAACTTACTGTGCTTGGTATTATTCTTTTGTAAAACTAATTTCCACATCTTTACGTTTGTGTGGGTTCTCGATAGTTTTTGCCAAAACAGCTGTTTGTCATCTGTTTAAAAAGTCTTTTTCTGAAGGCGACAGTGGCTATGTTCAAGATACAGTATTCTTCTTGAGTATGGCTCATAAAGGGCTCTTGATCAAAAGCAATGAGTTCTATGAACGGCAGTCAGTTTAGAACCGTGTCTTAGGTAAAACAGTAGGAGTCAGTTACTTACACACATAATAAGTTTTTGTGGCGAAGAATTGGAACAAGTGTTAGGCGGTTCTGTAGACTCATCTTATAATCTTTTCTGCGGCTAGGGATAATCGTTGTGGAGATCGTATTAGGTTCATAAGATCTTCTAAGTCTATACTTCCAAGATTACGCCTTTTATAAACCCAATTAATTATCAGCGTCAGCTTGTGACAACATAACTTAACACAGTGTTCACATCGTGAGGTCCTTTTATCATTGGGTAAAGTTTCTCAGTGGAAGCGGTTGACTCATAGCCCATCCAAACAAGATTGTAGCGTCAAAGTAACATTAAATAGTTGAAAAGTTTATTAGTAGGGTCATATCATCTAAATACTTTTGTTGGCTTGCAGCTAAGGATGTGAGTCCATGCTTAATACCTCCCTAAAACCGTCTTCAATCATCTGAAAGTGTGGATAAGATCAAAATTAACGTCAATCGGGATGTTTGTAACTTTAAAATGCGTCCCAAGAAAGGCCTGGGGCAGAAAAGTTTAATGTGATGAGTCCCCTAGACAGTAATGTTTCATGCATGTAGATCTGTAATTTCTGAAAGACGGTCTGCCAATAAACAACAACTACATCCAATAAATAATACTGATCAAGAAAATCCCCGCATCCGTTTTCACAGCGTAAATCCCTGTCCAGGCTATCTGTGCGTATTACATAGTCAGCATACAGTTATTCCCCCTTTGCCACTAAGACTAGAAAAGAAGGCACCTATTAGGAGGATACGAGTCTTCATCAAACACTGTCCTCACGAGTTCATGTAATCCATAGGGGTAAACACCTTTGCGTGCGCACTCAAGATGGTCAAAAGTATGTTTAGTGATTTTGAAAGTCTTGTAGAGATACCTCGAACTTATCTAAACTCCACCATCAGATATGGGCAGAGTTCATAAAAGGATAAACAATCAAGAGTAACAGTCATGTACAGTGTTCTGAAGACTGATGCAATACAGGTAACCCTCTAAGATTCAGAAGTCACTGCTTGCATGATAAAAGAGAATACGTAAGCCTCGTAAGTTATGAAAGAAGATAGGCATTTTCCATTTCTAAAGGTACCAACCTTAAGTTGAAGATTACAATCTGTTGTGTGCTGCACCTCTGAAATTCCAGTAAGTGATCGTGGTCTCCTACGTCACGTCTTTACTGTTATGTGTTAGCTCTAAGCCGCAATCCACAGTGTGAAGATGAGACATAACGTTTCTTGGTCGTCAGGGAGTCATAACAATTCTGAAAGATTTATTTTGTTAGAGTAGGTAATTGCAAAGTTGTTCATCTGCCTCAAAAAATCTACTAGCTGCGTTGGGACCTCTGTAAATCTCTGGTCGTGTGTGTGCCCCCTCTGACCTAACAACGATTAAACGCAAAAGACCAAGATATGATGGTGGTTAATAAGGTTGTTTTTTGATTCTTCCTGTTGTGGGCCGTAGTACTGTGGCAAAAGCGATTCAAAGTCACAGCATAACCACGTATGAGGCTCATCTGCATTTTGTGTACATTCTTAAAACTAACCATTAGATCCTGTTTTAGGTGGTGAGTGAGTTTTGGTTTTCACAGTCTACAAAACTTTTACAATGAGTTACTACTATGGCTGGCAGCAGCTTCTATAGTAGGAAATTCTAACCAAACAACCTTCTAACAAAGCTCCTGTTTAAGATTTATGCTTTGGATGTATATTCTAACAGTCTGCTTATTGTTCTAAGTTAAATACATAGTGGCTCTTTTATACTACTGCAAACAGTAATCAAGTCTACAAGTATGTTAAGCGGTTCACCTAAAGTAGGGCGTTGGAGAAATCCTTAAGGCACTAGATTGTCTACTACAGACCATGTGTATACGTTTACAGTGATTGGGTTGTTTTGCTCTTCAAACTGATATATACTTTCTATACTCACTGGAAGGTTATGTTATTAAAGTTCAGCTCTTGCTTATATTGTTCATAATTAAATACTCTTTCTGCGTTCTTTTTAACAGGATGTAAATGTGCTAAAACGCACCACATAAAACACATGTTGTCAGGATTTTTTATTGTTTAAGACTGCTCGTTTTAAAACTCTTTTGGGAGAGGAAGGTGAGAATTGCCAACTATAGGATAGAACTTTGTTTCAATATAATTTCAAGGACTGTCCCTTCAGACCAGCCAGAACCCCTTAACTTTGCCTCCTCACTTGCATGGTTAAACTGTGTAAGCATGTAATCAGCCCAGTCAGAATTAAAGTCGTAATAGCTAATAACTTCTTTCTGTTTAGTTGAAACCCAGACTTCCATGTTACTATCATCACGCGTTATATAATCAATCATAACGGCCAACAGCACTTTTACTGGCGGCTCCATCTGAAGAGACTCTGGGATTTTAGAGATGGCATGTGCTGCGCTTTCATGAACGTTCTAGGGTTAATGATGTTCATGTCTACTTCACTAAACATATTGCTTAATTGTTTGTCACTACCTTTCACCAGTGCGCTGGCTGGCAGTTTTTCAAACTCAGACACGCTTGTGGGGCTCATGTTTTAACTCAAATATTTACGTAAATTAAAAAAAATAAATATATATAAAAGTAAGTAAAAACGCGCTTTTATTCTTCGCCCAATGCGTTGCAACACTTCAAGACACGTTAACCTTACAATAACACCTGCTAATATTTTAGCTTTTTCTGAATCACTACAGTCATGTTCATCACTTTGATTGCTTCGTTAAATAGTTCACTATGATCTTTTATTATATTGTTTACATCATTCTCAAAACCAAATTCGCTAAAATCAATGTTTAACACTTTCATTGTTTCGTCAAATAGTTCATTACAATTCTTTAAATCAGATTCACCGAGTTTGGCAGCCATTTTAAATAAATAAAATTAAATCTGCAAAACATTTATTTTTTTGTTAACTTCATCATCCACACATAATCAATAACACTTATAGCGCACACCGCAACACAAAACACACACACGCACACACACACACATGCTGGCGGCAGAGAAGCAAAAATCAATAACTTGCCCGCCAGCTTCTACATAACACTGACGCTATGCCCTTCACTGGGACTGTGATTGAGAATCGGAACTCGTTAAATTTTGTAACAAAGATATTTCTTAAGTAACGTGATCTATCTGCGCCTCTGTTGCTCTTACTTCTTTTGTAAGATCCCGTAGTCTATCCATGTCTGGATTCTAGCAAACTCGATTTCATTATTCTAATTTATATTACACATGCGTACTCACAAATGTTTCGATTTTATCATGTTAATGTAATTCACTAAGGCTAGCACATGCGTACTCACAAATGTTTCGATTTCATCATGTTAATGAGGCTAGCACATGCGCACTGAAAAAGTTGTTTCGATTTCACCATGTTAATGAGGTTAGCACATGCGCACTCACAAAAGTTGTCACGGTTCTTCCGGTTTAAAATTTTAGAAACAGATTTACTTCCGGTTAACTCACTTGCGAAAAATGTTTTTTACAGGAAAGCCGTGACAAAATTTTTCATTGCGCATGTGCGAGCCTTGGTGAATAGCAGACGACAGCTCTGGACCTGCGATCAATACCAGCTCAGCTACCCGTGCAGGTCGCTGGCAAGTGAATCAGCGGCGGTGGGGGTTGCAATCATTATTAGACGAGCGGTGAGAACTGCAGGCCAGTCATTCAGTCCAGGGGGGCATAAGTCTGTAAACCATTTTTAGCCTATTTTGGGTTTAACTGATCATGTGTTTGTTTTTCAATGTTCTGTTTAATTGCATCAGTGTCTACTTGTCGTGAAGTAAAAGTCTTTCTCCACTCCTTTTGAAGTTCCAATTTTTTGTCGTCTATAATCCTCACCGTCAGCCATAAGCTTCTGAAACTCTTCGTCTGTAATGTTTTCATCCTGTAATGATTTGCTTATTCTTAATCTTAGTGAACAAAGTTTTGCTGATGCTAGGGCAACAATGGCAGTGTGCTTTTGTAATTTAGGAGTTAATTTTTTTTAAACAGCACTTACAATCATAGACACGGCGCCTAAGCCCAAACCAAGGCCCCCTAATGCTAAAGAGGCTGGCGCTCCAACCCCAGTAGCTAAAACAGCAACACTAGACCCAGCACTTACGCTAGCTACAGCTGATGAGCCAGTAATTACATAAGAAAGAGTATTTAAAGCTTTAGCATATTTCTTTCTAGTAACCCTATACTTATCTAAGTCGCTTTCTATTTCCTTTTGAAGTTCAGTTATTTTGCTCTAACCTAAACTGTTGAGCCTCCATTTTAAATAAGATTATTTTTAAAATTAATCTTGTACATATCTTCTTAATTCTTCTGGCAGCACTTCATTAACAGAGTAAAACGCATAAAATAGAGATACTTAATAAAAATAAAGTCGAGTACTGTTAGTTTATCTTTGTCAACCATCACAGTAACCTTGTCAGATGATACAAGGTGGTTTATTTCATCTCCGTTTTTAGTAATTGCAATAACGAGCTTAAGAGGAGCATCCAAGTTTTCAGCCTTTATCTGTATACCTCTAATTAACGTATGTTCTGGCAAACTAGGATCGCCCTCCCTAGGAGTAATAAATAAGCGAAAAATCATCGTCATTTGCCTAGGTAGTGACGTTAGCGTTGGGGTAAATTCTAAGCCGACTGTGTCATCCCCCACTTCAGCTAAGGTCTTCTTTCTCTGTAGCCTATATCCAGAACCCTGCCTAGTTATTTCAATCTGGTTTTTTTGTTGTGTTCCTGGAACTAGGCTAACAAGATAGGGTCCTGCATTTAAAGCCTTTCTAAAATTGTTTTTCCTATCAAGGTATACATTAGGGCTTCATAGTTCAAACTTTATATTCCAAGCAATTTCAGAAGCAACGCCCAAGCATTCTCTCTTTTATGAAGTTTGTATTCGTGTTTGCCAAAATCGTTTGCCCTTAAATTTCTTATCTCTTCTAGGGTAGAATATTGCTGTCGTTTTTTGTCTTCAATTTCTGTTCGTTTGTAAACCCCATCATCTGTGTATTCAAATCCATAAACATTTCCTGACACTCCTATTAGATCAAAACTCGGTTGTGTCTGCTAGGTCTTTTAGCTCTACTGCAACGCATTTAGGAGCTAGCTGCACTTTTGATTCTGGCCCTCGAGACATTTTTTAATATTAAAATTAAAATTATAATATAAAAATTATAATAAACAAATTGTTATAAACAATCAATAATAAACAATCTACATAAACAAACGTATTGAACTGGGGGTCAGTCCGTAAGCATAGCTTAGCGTGCTTAGATTTTTCTAACTGCTCTTTTATTTTTTTAGCTCATCTTTGTCTCTTATTATATAATTTTCACTTAAACCTTCTTCAAAACTATCTTTGTCCTTAGTGTAAAATAATACAACCGATTTTAACTGCGATCTAAAGTCTTTTAAGACAGCATTGTATTTTTGAGTTAAGAGCCACACAGAAACTAAGGCGTGGCGACCACTAAAGGCTAGCTTTGACAGAGCTTTTTTTTTTAACAATGTCTCGTTCAGCTGAACAGTCATCAATAATAAAGTGTTTCAGTTCCCTCAAATAGTCTATAGTAATGTTCTAAACAGTCGCTCAGTTTGTCGCTAGGATCAACTAGAAATATATTCTCGTCTGTCCAAATAAACTTCCTTTCTTTGTAAGATTTGTTGTGCTTAATGGTTGTGCAGAATATAACAATGTGCTCGTAATGAAACCTGTATATTGTTTGTAACAAATCAAGTACGAAGACAGTTTTCCCACACCCAGTAATCCCGCAGATAAGAGAACAGTGCGGATCTTTAGGCAGAAACTTCAAACTATCCATCTGTTTTTATTAGAATATTTCTTCTGCATTTTAATAAGCCACGTCTTTTAGCCTGTTTTCTTCAATGTTTAACTGAGCATCACAAACCATAAAAACATGCATTTTTATTGGGCATTTCCGTCTGCTTTCTTGTGAATATTTATTTTTATACCATCTTGCCCTACCCTTTTCCACTTCCAAACAATCTGTTGTCAAATGTTGATCTAAAATCCAGCCACAGCCCATATTTGGTTATTAAGTAGTCTTCGAGTCTTACATCATAAAGGCGAAGTTTTTTACATACGCGATCAACTGTAGGATCCCTTTGCCTACCTCCAGCAAACATCTTTCTTATTTCATCAAAGTGTTGGCGAGGTAAAAGTCCGCGCCCTGAATACAACTGATCAGACATGCCATTTATTGCACAGTCAACCTTCTCAATTTTGGATTATAAAACGCTTCTGATTCTCTATGAAAAGGAGTTGTTTCTTCAGTAAACAAGAACAAAATTCCTTTTAAAGACTTCAGAGACTGATTTAGATGTACGTTCCAAAGAGTGTCTCGCTTGTTTCTATTTTCTGTAGTGGAGTGTATAACCCTTTCATAATAAATAACTTATTTTTATACTGCGTTAAGATTGTTCTAGCCAGTTCGGGGTTAGTAACAACATCAAACTCAAGAGAAATGTCGCTGACTGTGTATTTAGCTAAAGGGTCTTCAGACAGAACGACAGAATCGCTAGGATTAAATGTCAGTTCATAAGTAAGTTTTTCTTTTAGTGCACCTTGGTAATATGGCATATGCGTCTTTAACAACTCAAAATCTAGAGGGATGCAGAATCTGTTGCCAAATGCTTCTGCTACTGCTTCATCTTTAACATCATTCTTTGCATCCTCCGCTTTAAGCCGGTGCTTGAGACCGTTTGAGCTTTGTATTCCCTGATAAACTTTCTCTTTTCTTTCTTTTTTAGGCAGCCATAGATCAGAATAGAGGGCAAAATGTCTACCTCGCCTAGTACAAAGACTGCTGTGCCCTCCAGTTTAATTGTTATATGTTTAACGATGGCCCTGCCCAAATTAGCAACAACAGTAGCATTAGGATCTGTTGATGTAATATCTATTTTGAATGATAGTTTAGCAGTGCCTGGCATTATAACATCGCCAGCGCCAAGATCCGGGAACATAACTATTAAAGTTTGTTCAGGCTGAACTGTTGATGGAGTATTTACACCAATTACAGTCTGCCTTTTTCCTTTTACGCCATGGGGTTCCTTCTCTTTTCTGTATGGATCGAGGTCACAACCATATGAGTTCATTTTTTTATAAAACAAAAAAGAATATAAATAAAAAATATGGCTGAAGATTTTGACCCGATTGATCCTATTGAAAAAAAAGATGAAACAGAACTGGGCCCTTCATTGCAAGAAGAACTTGAAGGAGCAGCAGTAGGCCAAGGAGTAGGATTAAGCCAAATACGATTGCTAGATAGAATTGAATCATTATATAGCCATATGGGGCGAGAGCAGCCAGAAGCACTTAGGGTTTCTGATTTTTCAACAGATAAAAAAATCATTTGTATGTAAGAACCATTAAAGGAAAGAGTGTACGGCTTACTGCAAAACCAGACCCAACCCAGTTTTTAAGCAGGGCACAATTCTTAGAGATCTCCCTGCTGTTGACCAAAGGCAATTGAACTTTATTGACAATTTAAGACCTAAGGCTGTTAGTCTTTTACAGAACTTGGGGCAAGAGTTGCCAACACAATCTAAAATACAAAACATACCTCTTCAAGAATTAAATCGAACAGCAGATGAACTAATAGCAGAAATTTAAACGAGTTTTAATGAGGAGACGCAATTAAAAACAATTGACGATTCTCCATTGCCTATGCGTGAAATCCTAGGACCTAATGAGGCTTTACGAACAATAAGGGGTGAACTAACAAACAATTTAGCAAAACTTGGTGAGCTGGATAGAGAGATAGAAGAAAAAAATAAACTAGCTGATGCAGATGATAACAATTTAGGGCGAGAAGAAAAGGCTAGAATAGAGCAGAAAATACAGGATTAAAGGCTACAAAGGGCGGCCAGGTTAGAAGTGCTGTCTACTAACAGAGCGCAGCTAGCATCACAAACAAGCAGAATAAGAGAAACTATAAACAGAATACTTTATGAAAACACTACGCTAGCTGAAAGAATAAGGACTCTGTTCAGGGAACAGGGGATTACAATAGTTAGTATATTAACAGCTGTTGGGTTTGCTATCTCTACACTCGTTTATGCTTTAACAGGTAGTGCGCCAACAGGGCCAGTAGCGCCTCCAACGCCTCAGCCTGGTAAAAGTTGGATTAGAAAACAATTACACCATCTAGCAAACTTATTAAAGAAGTTAGCTGCTAAAGCGCTTGATGCTCTGCCTGGCATAATAGGCAGTGTTGTTAGTTGGGTTTTGTCTACTATAGGCAAGGTGGCTGGTTATATGGCTGACCATCTGTGGACGTTAGGAGTGCTAGCTGCTGGATTAATTTTTAGTGAAATAAAGTATAGTTAATCCTGTAAAAGTTAAAAATACAACAAGGGCTGTCTTTTCGCTAGTATGACTGTCAGTGTGAGGCACATTAACAGGTGGAGTGCTTTCTAGGCTGCTTTCTGGCTGTGGGTCGCTTATAACTGGATCGCTTTCTTCAGGGTTAGGCACTTTTTTTAAAATGGATGGAGCGGGCCTTGTGTTTAACCCTTGATTGTGCCCTAAGTTTTGATCGTCTCCAGCTATGAGGATTTCGTTATTATAATTCTGTATCATGCCAATCTGTAGTCTAAGGTCAGAGGCAGCATGTATAATCCATGGCCTACAACAAAGTCAACCTTTGACCTGGCGTGTGCAAGAACGTTTTGATACCTTTGTATGCTGGCAGCAAATCGACAGCAGAGTTAATAGCATCTTCTAAATTGGCTAGAAATTGTTTTCTGGCATCAAAGCCTGTAGATTGATCTACTATGCTAGACTTGGTCTGTGCTTGTGCTCCCTAATAGACACCAAACGTATGTTCGTATGGAGTCATTGAGTCTTGCACTCCTGGCATTGTTAGGCCTTCACTTTCATCTAAGATAAATGTTGCCCAAGCATTAGGATTTTTTGTTCAATTGACCCTAATCGAACTTGTTTGTCTGGTTGAAAAGAGGTGTGGTCAGGCCAGTAGTCATAATTATATCTCTTTTTTACACCCCACAAATACAATGTGCCTAACCCATGATTGCGGTCTAACTTTTGTCTAAAATCAGTTGAAGGGTTAATGTTAAATTCGTTGCAAATTCTTTCATATGCATTATTGTCCATTGGGCTTTTAAATGGATTAAACGCGCTGTCGTTTGGGAGGGGCACTTGCAGTTCAGTTAGTATTCGTCTGTACTGGTAATAAACATGAAAGTTATATACTGACCTTACTAAAAGATTGGGATGGTTTAAATGGTTTGCATATGAAACACCGCAACCAGTAGTTGCGCAGTAAATGGCAAAATTTAACTGATTCTGGTAAAACGCCATAGGGCGGAGATGACCATGCTGATGGCACTCTATCACTCTTTATTGGTGGATTTAAATATCTAGTTAGTGGGTTTTACAAGTCTGACTTGGAAGCCATATGATTCATCTACTGCAATGGTTTAAATTGCTAAAGTCCAAAGATTTGGGGTTATAAAACGCTCCTACATTGTAAGCGGCACTTTCGTTATATTTAAAAGGTTCCATTTTTTAAAATTTGTTTTTTAAATAGTTATAAAAAGGATGTACATCTATATAACCAAGCAAAACGCGCGTGTGTTCTTAACGTACCCAATTGACAATAGGCGCGGGAGTTGTAGGATTGCCCTTAAAAAATTTGGCTTTAAAGTTTTGTGGGTTAACATATCTGAAAAAGCCCAAAATAATTGGATTAATGTTAATGACGAGGTGGGCAATCAAGTAAGTCATATAATAATACCTGATGGTTATTACAACTTTTGTTCTTTAAAAGAGGTACTTAGCGAATTTGGCATACTGCTGAGAATTAACGAGGCAAACCTCAGAATTACTATACATTTCCCACTCGAAGAAAGAAGAGAGTACACTTTCCTAGAGGTCTGGCTCGACTTTTGGGCTTTCACAGTAGCGATAAATCATAGATTTAGTACAAGAGAAAATGTCTATCAATTTGAAGGTAATAAACCTTCTGATTTTCTTGTAAACCCAATTTTGTATGTCCATTTACAACAGTTAAAAACAAATGATAATTTGTTTAATGGCTATCCATCTACAGTTCTACAAGCGCTGCCGGCAGCTAGGACGGGGTTTTGCAATTATCAGTTATATACGTTTGGTGGAGACAGTGAATTTAAAGAATTAATTGAGGGTCTATAAATTCATTGGATGTAAAAATAACTAATCAAAATGGAGAGCCAGTTGATTGTTCAGATTTATTAATAGTGCTGGAAGTAGAAGCTCATATTAGAAAAGTAGTAAGAACTCAATCCCGCGGGCGTTAATAGTGTTATAAGCCCTTAATTTTTTTTGCCATTGGAGAGAATGTAAATATGTTTGTTCACGATCACCAAATCTTATCTTGCACGCAAGCCCCCATTTTTGGCGGTTTTATTTTTAGAAAACAGGTGTTAATTTTGGCTAAAACTGACATGAGATGGATGTGATTTGTATGTAAAAAGAGGGGTTTTCGTGCAAAATAAGATAGGTGAGCTTGA